>JAOBRD020567126.1:0-16265 GCA_027575215.2 Hydrozoanthus sils | reverse complement strand
AGGCGAAGTTCTTTGAAGTGTGCCTCTTAATTCTTTGTCCTGATATTCTAAGTGTCATCGAAATACGTAAACCAGAAAATGGGTCTTAACTTCCTGTTCCGGCTACGGTAAGTAGGTGCAGGCCGAGGCAAATAAGAATGCTAAATGAAGAAAAATGAACAGCGCCCGTCGGCCTTTTCGCTGGCCATAATTTCGTTCATAAACTTTGTATGACAATAAAAATTTTAATGTAAAAAATAGACTGCTAAGGAATTGCTTGCTGAAAAGTTCGAGACAAAAACAGGAAAGTGGTTTGAGTTTCCGGGTACAAGTGTTAATACTACGGGTTAAAGTCGAAGAAGGACAGTTTTCAACTCTTTACAAGAGTTCGTTAAGGACAAACACAATTTCTGAGTTGGAAAGCTTCAGTATAACGCTGATTTACTTGTTCAGAATGGAATGATAGTAAATATTTGAAGTGCTACACGTTTTTGCTGGAAGTTTTAAGTCTTAATGGAGCACAATGCCAGTTTTGTATTGCACGTGCAATCGGATTGTTTGCGTCAAGAAGATTCTATACCACTTACGAGGTCGTATATGCAACTAAAACGAGTGTGGTTAATTGGACGCATGGGGAGGTCATAATATCTAACTTCATCAGAAACAAAAGCATTCTTTCTTAACGCTAAGCTCTACACAAGGATCAACTTTCACTTTCCAGTGTTAAAATTTTTATCTTTTAAAGTCGTATTTTATTATAAGGTTTCCGATGTCATCAGGTTAGCTTTCTAGTAGAAGAACGAAGAATTCTCCCAGTAATTTAGCTTTAACCATTAGTTTATTGCAGTTTTTATTCCCTTTATTCACATTCGAAGTCCCACTTAGGCGGTTGAATGACTCTCTTGGTATTACAGCAATAACATGGAACTAGTTCCGTGATGACATTCCTAATCTATTGTTCGAGAAAATTACACCTAACACGCGCCAAGAACGTGTTCAAGCACTGCATTGGCATCAACAGTGACTTAGCAATTGAATCTGTTCCAGGTGGCTCAATACTAAAGCTTAGTCATGTACAGCTAACGTAATTGCTATTGTTCCCGAACAAACGAGTCTTGCTAAATTGATATTGGCTTTAGAACTATCTTGTGAATCATTCCAAATTTTCCACCTGTTCCTCCTGAGATAACTCTTAAAACAGTGGCCTCCTGTTTAGTTTAGTTTATACTTGCTGCTGGACATACAACGCTTCGCGTCAGTTCAGGAGTTCCAAGATACTCCTTGCGAGAAAAACAGTACTCTTGGTATTTTGAAAGCTTCCACACCTTTGAAGTTTCAAGCATCCAAAAACACGAAATACAACCTGTGTTTAAGCTTCAAGCGGCTCTCCTGAGAGATAACGGAAACATCTAGTCAGTTGGGAAATTTTTGAGAGTTCTGAAGAAAACATAATAACAAATGGACAGTTCAGCTTCTGAGTTGAGCGAAAGGTAACTCTCCCTCGAGTAGATATATTCCAGCCTTTTGAAAAAGGAACTGTGCAAATCTCATAAAGATTTAAGTCTTGTAAAATGACCTATACATGCATCAACACCTCCGTGATTGACTCAGGGGCTGACACGTATTTAAGGGAGGCCATCATTGTTTTTCGATCCTGCGTTTTTGTCCTTTTGGAATTATCGGCACTTGTGGGGAACTCGCTCGTTTGTATAGCGTTCTACAGAAATCCTTCAATTCGCTGTGCGAAAACCAACTACTTCATTGTTTCACTGGCAATCACAGACTTAGCGATCGCTGTTCTGGTTATGCCATTCCATGTCAGCGCTTCTGTCGCAAATAAGTGGGTGTCAGGAGACATCGGTTGTGTGATGGTTTATTTTTTTCGCATTACTTTCTCGGCGACGTCTTTGTTTACTGTAACACTTGTAGCAGTGAACAGATTCCTACACGTGACTAGACCAGTGTTATACTCGAAAATTTATACAAAGAAACGAACTTTTGTCATGGCTGCATCGGCATGGATTGTACCATTGTTTGTCGCAATTTCTGTCTCTGCTTTATCCAGTCAGTTTTGTACATTCTCTATTCAGCCCATGCAGTGCTTTAGAATTTACAACGATAGAATCTCACGCATTCTAGTAGCGATAGCATTCAACCTGGTCATAGCCGGTCCCAGTTTGATTATTGTAGTTTGCTATTTCAAGATCTGGCATTTCATTCGCAAACACAACTCAACAATCAAGGCGTCCGCACAACGTGGACATTGCCATCTTGGAGTTGAAGAGAGAAAGCTGACAAAAATCGTAGCAGCGGTCATTGTAGGTCTCTATCTTTGTTGGTGTCCTTTATTTGTTAGCAACATTCTAAGAAATGTCGATGCCACGAGGGAGAGTGTCTTAAAGTACTGGGCGTTCTGTTACTTGTTCCCTCTATTCGCTAGCAGTGTGATCAACCCGATTATTTACGGAACAATGTGCAACTCATTTCGAAAAGAATTTCTGAAAATATTTCGATGCCAGCGAGATAAACCAGCCATTCGCAGTTGTGTGCGCTATATTCCAGATCAATAAACACAACTGAACTGGACTCAAGGCTCTCATCAAACCAACTGAACAAATCTTAATCTATTTGGTTCTACTACCAACTGAGAAAAGACATTGAGTTTTGTGACAAGGGCACAAGATTATACCGCATGGCACTTTGTTCCATCTACATATCGCAGATGTGAACATGACAACAGCTGAAAGCATTTGTGTGTTTCCAATATTTGTTTTAATATTCTATCACAAAAGTTTTGCTAGCAAAAGGTTATAAAAGTACTATACCATATCATGAAGACCTAAAAGAGGATGATATTTAAAGTTTTAATAAATATCAAGCATTTTCTCTTCTTTGAAACATGGTGAAGCTTTAACTTCGTTTACAGCGCTTTTAACACGTCACCCTTTATTGTGGTTGAAGACAAAACAAAGGGACTTGCAAAACCGTATATTATGTCAGCAGGTGTTTAAGGATCAGCTCTTAATAAATTTCACTTCAGGGAAATTTTTGTTTCTAAAGTTCGTTAAAGTTTCTGTAAATAGATCAATTTGCAATTTTAGGTAACAAAAGAACCAATTTGATTGGTTTAGAAATAGTAGATGTGACACAATATTTACCTCCGAAACAATAGATAATGAGACCGAAACAAAATGGAGGACAAAAGTAGTCGCTTCGCGAGAGTTTCAAAACCGTATATTATGTCTGCAGATGTTTGAGGATCAGCTCTTAATAAATTTCACTTCAGGGAAATTTTTGTTTCTAAAGTTCTTTAAAGTTTCTGTAAATAGATCAATTTGCAACTCTAGGTAACAAAAGAATCAATTTGTTTTGATAAAAAAATTTTGAAGAAGAATTCACCTTGATTGTTATACTGCTTAACTAAATTCCGCAATTTTGAGGTTTTTAGCATCAACGGCAGCATTTGTCACAAAATAGACCAGATGAACTGCGTTTAAAGACTCTTCTGCAGCACTTTACGAAAAATGCGTCTTAGATAACAAAATAAAAATGCTCTAAACGAAACTAACAATTATTTTGGTTATTTTCTTTGTTACAGGTTGTAGTTGTTCAGTAAACACCGGCTAATAGTATATAATGTTGGTAAATATCAATTTAAAGATTGTTGTCAAAAATTCAAATAGTCTTGATGAAATAATTGAAAGTGCCAGAAATTGACAGAATATCTTTAGATAAGTAACACTTGTTTCTCCTACCTTTACTGAAAAAAAGCACGCCGTGTTACAACTAACAATATAGTGGTATCACACTCTCTGATTTGCAATATCGGTTATTTACAAGACAACAACATTGTGCTTATTCAAACGTAGCAAATGAAAATAACAAAAGTTGCCGTCACATTTTCCTTTATTAAATACTAGTATATTTATATCAATAGATGGTTTATAAAAAAGGCGTCTTAGCGAAATAAAAAAGTGTTAAACAAAGCTACAAACATTCGTTATTAGTAATACCAGCTCAGCTATGCGCAATTTGATTGGTTTAGAAATAGTAGATGTGACATAATATTTACCTCCGAAACAGTAGATAATGAGACCGAAACAAAATGAAGGACAAAAGTAGTCGCTTCGCGTCAGTTTCAGATCACGATAATTAAAAAGTTTGCTTTTGGAACACGGGATATTTAAAACAGCCTAAATAAATTCTGTTTTAAGCCATCTAAAATCTGTAGATATTCTGCCACTATTCACCTCAATCGAAGTAGAATAAGTGTTAATTAGCATTTTTATTAGTAATGATAAGGTTGACAACAAATCATGATATTGGTTAATTTCAATAATTTCTTAAATTTCAAAGTGTGTTGACAAGAGAAAAGCCCAAAAAGGATAAGATATTTTAAGACAAAAAAAATACTAATTTCCACTATAAACCCTCGGGTGTTCCTGATATTAAGTATTACTCCAAAAAGCAAGCGTTTTTCAACCTTTAATTAAAGGGTGTCACATTTTATAGTGTGCAATATTGATTACAAAACGTTCAACAACATCGCGCTAATTTAAAAAAGGCAAGTGAAGTTGATTAGAGCTGCTACCACTAGTTGTACATCTAGAAAATCATAAAGTACGTGGCCTGATGTTCTAGTGGTATGAATCTCGCTTTGGGTGCGAGGGGTCCCGGGTTCAACTCCCCGACAGGCCCTTTCAGAATATTTTTGCACTTGAAAACTCATCAATTTAATTATTGTCAATTCCTTAAGGCTCAAACATCTGGACGTTCATAAAGTATGTGGCCTTTTGGTCTAGTGGCATAATTCTTGCTTTGTATGCGAGAGGTCCCGGACTCCCGGCTGGCCTATTGAGATTATTTTTGCTTTTGAAAACTCATCATTTCATTTATTCAGTCAAATTCGTCAGGTTCAAACATCTTGACGTTCAAAAAGTACGCGGCCTGGTTATCTAGTGGCATGATTCTTGCTTTTTAATTTGGGTGCGAGAGGTCCCGGCTTCAACTCCCGGACGTCAGGGCCATATAGAATATTTTTGCTTTGGGAAAATTTCAATCCGATTATTATAAATTACGTAAGGCCCAAATCTGGAGGTTCAAAAAGTACGTCTTCTGTTGGTCTAATATCATGAATCTCGCTTTGGTGCGAGAGGTCCCGGGTTCAACTCCCGTACAGGCCTTTTCAGATTATTTTTCCTTTTGAAAACAGGTATGCACAGCTCATTATCATAAAAAGGTGCGCATATTATTCATTATCATAAAATATGGTTCAGGTTATGCTCTCGTTTTGTACTCCAGTGTTGTTATTCTATAGAAAGCATGTGACCCATCTTATTCAGTGTAAAGTTTATATTTATTCATACTTCTACGTGTATTTTTCCAAACTCTTGACTAGTTCACCGAGCTTTTGCCACTCCACAAGCAGGGTACGAAATTAAGGGAGGAAAACCGGTTTACACCGGTTATTTTTACCCTTTCAACGCACTTATAAGTTGACCGGATTCATTTCTGTTCTGAGAGTCCGTAATTTTTTTTTCAAACTCAACAAATATAAACATTTTGTAGTTCGATGTGCTTCACCTGTTCAAGCCCGGCCTTGCCGGACTTTCTTTGTTCTAGACACGTGACGTCAAAGCAATAACAAGTTTTGCAGAGTCATCAAAATTATTTGAATGGAGAAAAGAAAACCTTTTGTGTTCGGTTAAATGATAGTAATGACTGATGTAAAGTCATTTCAAATCATAAATTTCGTGCTGAACACCTAAAACCATTTGAACTGAGTATAGAAAAGTTCACTTGAGATTCAGTCACACTGTCGACCATGTATATTGTAGGACGGAAAGGTCTACAAACAAAGTTTTTAAAATTTAAGAAAAGATAAACAATATTTAAGAAAGGTAGAGTGACTGTTATCAAAGCTTATGCAAATTCAAGCAAGATTTAAAACGTTTAGTTGCAAAGAACAATAAACACAATTAATTCTCTATTGCTTAATCACGAGATTTCGCCTATGTAATAAATCCGCGCGCAATGGTTGGGGGAACAGGTAGTGATTTTGCTGTATTAGTATCGCTAGAGTTTGACTTGACACTAAAATTTAAAAAAAGTTAGAGAATGCTAGAAAGCAACTGGTTTCGTTCTATATATTTCACTCAAACATAGTAACAAACCAGCTGTTACGAATAAGTGGCAGTGCATTTGACAATTATAGTAACGCTTTAAAAATTCAAAACAAAACACAAAGTCGTTTTATAAAAATACATTTTATTTCCGATCCAATAGTTTACAGGTTAGAATCAGTCTTCTTCTGTTAAGGGAATGTCCAGGCTTTTTTAAGTGATTCCTGCCAGTGCTAACCGTCTCGAAGCTCTAACAGTTCTTCGCATATGTCTCCTAGCGCGTCTCACTTCCTCGTCGCTAGCATTTGCCCACCTTCCTAATCTATAGTGCTGCGGCATTCCGTATTCTGGAATAACGAAGAGTGACTCTGGCCAGCAGTCTTTTTATTGTTTTGTGCATAATGGTAAAAAAGTCTTAGCTTTATTCTTGCGGAGATAACTTGTCTCGCCTAACTAAGCGGAATCAAGATTTTTTCATTTTCTCACTACGAGCTTGCCTACAAAGAAACAGCTAGTGTTGATATTTAAACATTGCTTTTACCCTTTCATGTTTAGCAAAACATTTCCGTGTTTCGTACAAGTAAACTAGCGGTTTTTATTGAAAGAAAGTGCTGCCCTAAATGTAAAGGCGATAGAAGAAAATGGACAAAAAAGAACAAGAAATCGTTTAATAGAAGTAATCAAACAATATTACAATGTCAAGTCAAGTCAATAAACATGATAACATGGTTGTTTCATTCAAATTACGAAAACACTGATAAGTAGCATTATCGTTTGATAACATTCAAAAAGCAATACGGCGGAAAGAGCAATCCGAAGAAATGCATCTGTTTGATGGCGAAGGCCTTTTAAAGAAGTAAACTCCAAAGGTTCACACGGTCGAATACTTTGTTATTGTTTTGGAATGTTTCAATGCGGTCCAAAACATATGTGGATCACTGGAATTTACTTCTTTTTAAAGAAGCCTTGAGCATCAAACACCAAAATCCAACGCTGAAGTCGGGCCTTAAGGCAACGTTAAGGCAATTTATTTAAATATGTATATCATCTAGCCGTATAACTTATTTATTTGCATGCTTTCTTTCATTTGCCTGACGATGCGGCATTGTCTTTGTAATAAAGTCGAAATACTGCTGGATATAATAAAGTCGAAATACTTGGTTGTATATGCGTAAAAAGTAACTAATGAATGACATAATATTTTAACTTGATAACTATATGCAATATAACATAGTTTTTGTCTGGTTCTAAATGACAGGCTCAATATTTATTACTCTAGAGCCATCATAGATTAGTTTGATCTCGTCGATTTCTGCCATAACCTAGCCTCGCGTAGCTGTTCTTCTGTAAGATCTTTGTAGACAAGTAAACTTACAAATGAAACCACAACTAAAACCTGGGGGGTCTCGTTCTCCAGGGACATTGTATACATTGACAATTTGAGTTAAAGAGCTATCAAATAGTGTAAAATAAAGTTTGTACTTATGTTCGTTATCTAAAACTACTCTGCAGTAGAAGCCTTTCCGCATTTTTTCTTACCCATTGTGGCTTTGCATTGGGGGTTTTGGCAATGAACAAGTTTGTTTCAACTTTTTTGGTACAGTTCACACATATATAATAACAGGACAAATTCAGAACACATGCCAGTATGAACACATCTGTTTGGAAGGTGCTTGGTAATTCTGCTGGTGGTTGAATATTTTCTATAGGTAAGGTTAGTGTTATCGTACAGCCAGTTAGGGTAGTTGAAAGGCTGATCTTACCAGATTGTATTTTCAGGCGAAGGTTTTTAAATTGTTAAGTCTGTTTATTGGCAGCCTTAATTAGTTGTCAGTCGACCCCATAAAACAAGTTTTATGGACCCTGTGGCATCTGTCAGCTGGCATTCAGCAACATCTACTTTCTGCTGGGTTTTGAGTCAACCTCGTTCCCAGGGTCTCCTCGGTCATTTTCAAGATGGCGGGTGTCGGCGTCTGCATGCCGAGATGGCTGATCGGTAAAATCATTCATCGCAAGCGAGCCCACGAAATCGTATGCACGGAAATCCCGCCATACGGTACGCCATAGGAATACCGTTTAAAATAGTGTGCAGTTCGCTTCGCTTGCAGCAGTAAATCCAACAGAAGTTTCGGACTTAATGAATTAACAGTGGAATCAATTATTGATTCACCTGACTGGGCTAAGACCTTGATGCTTCAAATTGATTATTACCAAGGATTTAAATCCAAGAATCATTGAGTTGAGGCCAAAGTACAGTTTTAATAATATATGTTTGTTGACTTTTTTTTCCAGATAGTGGTTTTCATTTCTTAACAATGGGACTGGCACGTAGCGCAGGAACGAGTTATTGTGAGGGGAAAGCTTGATGAACGGCCAGACCAACACGTTCTCACAAATGAATTCTGCAATACCCTGAATTGCTAATCTTCCCTTGGATTCAACAATAAATCAAAACTTTGACCCCTCTCCCACAATGCAATGAGGTCATGCCGTTCGTACGCTGTTTCCCAAAAACAAAATGGTGGAAAGAAATAACAAAACCTGAAACAACGGCATCCAAACAACCAGTCTTTAAAAGATTTGCTTCAAGTGGCTTATGCCTTTCTCAAGGAAGATGAAAAAGACAGAAAAGCTAGAAAGCCCTCCATGTGGTCGACCTGCGTTTATATACATTTAAGGACGATCGGATCGCCCGTAATCCATTACAAATAACACGCCGGCCGTCTAAATCTGAAACCGATAACAGAGGTTAGCTAAACAATCGCACAAAATGAAACTTTACAAATTGAAAGGAAAATTGATTTTAACTTGGGAAAAAGCATTTTCATTGCAGGCATACTTTTTTTTTTAAAAATGAGGTATCTACATTGCGTGCTAGCAGGCCAAATAGGTCAATAAAAGTAAGTATAAACTCTTGTCTCATATGCATAATCAATGCAGATCATTTGTCTGTCGATCATGCGACTTACTAGCTCAACAAGGCCTACTAATGAGTTGTGACAATATGCGAGCCAGCGAGCCGCGCATCTAAATAATGTTTAGAAAAATCAGGCATCGGAAAACTTAACTTTGAATTTTAAATGTCCTGATCGAATAGTTTAAGAAAAGAAGAGAGTCAGAATGAAGTAAGTGATTTGGATAGGGTTGTAAGCAGTTTTCATTTCTAAATAATAATTTACATAATAATGACAAGTGTTGTGTTGTGTCCTCAACCCTCTCACTTTAATGAATAACTCTTAGTTTTATACAATCAAGAGCAAGTGTCTTATTCCGAATGTTATAAGTTGTTATTGTTTGTTTAAATACCGACAACGAGAGCTGGCTTGATAGCTCAATGTGTGGCTCATGAATAAAGCATACTCCTACTTTGAAACATACCTAGCACTAAAATAAAGTGTCTCTATTCGATATCGATGGCTTACATTTCTACCCGTCGTGCCGCCACAGAATATATACCTTGGTATTGATCACGGTTTTAATGTACATTAATTGCTCATTATTTTGCATGCTACGGAGAATTGTAGGGAAAATCCGAGAATTATCTTCGACCTTTACCGTACATAATCTGATAACAACAACAACAACATCATTTATTTGCACTTCAAACTTATCTTATAAACTATTTACAATTTCTCACTGCATGTTAAGGGTGCTAGGTCGCCAGAAGTAATATGAAACTAATCGAGTCTGGAGACCGTATAACTAAAGGCTATTTACAGTTTTAATGCAGTCTGATTGAAGATAATACAGTTTGCGAAGGCAACTTGAATTAAAAAGTGTAAGAAAAAAACATTGTACAAAAATGAACAAATCTAGTAAATACAAAAGAACTAAATACAAAGATATTACAAAAAGAAAACAGATAACTAAGTTACGGAATAAGCTACTAATTTTTTGTTTAATATAGAATAGGTTAAAGATAAAGTAGAAATTAGTGACGGAAGAATAGGATGATGCAAATATATTTGTATATTGGGATATGGCTCAGAAACAGGATCTAATTAGTAGTTCTTTGATCTTTTTTTAATAGTTTACGTTCAGTTTTCTGTCTAGGATTTCTTCTAGATCCGACCGTGTAATCAGTCCGTCACCCATATTCACAATACGAAAACCGACAGAGTAACGACAAAACAAAAAAAACACAACTAAGTGACTGTAAATTCAAGTAAAAGCTTCAAAAGTGGAGGAGCGGGAAAACCGCCATGTTACCTCTTACTCGACCGCTGACCTGGTCTGACAAGATCATTACTCAACTATGAAACCCTGCCACTACGGTAATATGTTACTTCGCATTCCTCGTTCTATAAAAATAGATGCGCATTACAATCAAGAACAGAAGATGGCACTAGGTGGCAGGGTGTTCTGCAGTTACTCCTATGACTAATATACAACCTTGCAATCTTTATTATTTAAGCTTACCGCCGCGAGAAGCGAGTAACAGCTAACATTTCGAGCATTAGCCGGTCCGCTCGTCAGCTGCTGGAAATTAGATCGCGCATACATTGATTCTCCATGCAAAACTTAAAGCATCATTAACATGCACGCTCACGCAAACAAATCTGTGCTGAGCTAAGTCACCAGCACGAAGTGTCGCTTATGGGAATAAAATGCAAGCAACCGTTTGTGAAGATTTTGCTTTCGTCGGATAGATAGATGATCAAATCGGCTTGAACAAATTGAAATATAAGACTACTAGCCAAAATGTTAAATATATTTCACAAACATCGTATTGGTTTTGCTTTTTGCTTATGTCGCTTAAACATTTTTTATAGATTGTGTTGGAAATTAAGAAAACAAACTGCAATCAAGGCGGTTTCAAATGACACTGAAATTAGTGTGGCGTACACAGCGAATCATACAAGTCTTTCTTTTGAATGTTTAGTTTAGTACATGGCCTGTTGGTCTAGTGGCATGATTCTCGCTTTGGGTGCAAGAGGACTTGGGTTCAACTGCCGGACAGACTCTTTGAGATTATTTTTCGTTTTGAAATCTCATCAACTCATTTGTTGTCCTTTCTGTAAAGTTCAAACAACTGGACACTTCTAAACTCTCGCTTTGGGTGCGAGAGGTCCCGGGTTCAACTCCCGGACAGGCCCCTTGAGATAAATTTTCCCTTTTGAAACTCAGGAATTCAATTATCATCAATTCCGTAAGGCCCAAACATCTGGACGTCCATAAAGTAAGTGGCCGTTGGTCTAGTGGCATGATTCTTGCTTTGCGTGCGGGTCCCCGGGTTTAACTCGCGGACAGGCCCTTTGAGATTGTTTTTGCCTTTTAAAATTCACCAGTTAATTTATTGTCAATTACATAACGCTCAAACATCTGGACGTTCATAACGAACACGGCCTGTTGGTCTTGTGGTGTGATTCTCGCATTGGGTGCGAGAGTTCCCGATTTCAACTCCCCGACAGGCCCTTTGACATTACTTTGCCTTTCAATCAATTCAATTATTCTTAATTCTATAAGACTTAAACATCTGGACGTTTCTAAAGTACGTGGCCTGTTGGTCTAATGGCATTATTTGCGCTTTGGGTGCGGGAGATCCTGGGTTCAGCTCCCGGACAGGCTCTTTGAGATTATTCGTAATGCTTAAACATCTGGACGCTTCATAAAGTACGCGGTCTGTTGGTCTAGGGAGAGGAGGGGGGGAAGGTGAATAGGCTGGCGGATCGACGGATTTGACCGAAAAAAGCCGCGGATTCACGGATCTCGTCAAAAAACTGAACGGATTCGCGGATCCTACAAATGCAGCGGATCACGGATCGGTTATGAAATCGGCTACGGATTGCAGATTTTGAGTGCGTTGATGTATGGATCGCGAATCCTTAACTTTCTAGGATCGCAGTTTTTTCACTGTGTAGTGAACCTGTTGGCGCTTTGTTTCCTCTGTCAACAAACCGCAGAGTTAACCATATGGGGCCAACCCCATTTTCGCGCAAATTACTTGTCTAGTAATATATGTTGTCTTACCCTTGTAACCTTTTTCTCCTCCACAACAAAAGACGAGTTCTTTCTTTGTGACGATGAGGTAATGATCGCGTTGTGACGGCGAACAGTTTGCCAGATCTTTACGTAGCATACCACAATGACCAGACTAATAGAGGCAATACCGAGATTGTTTGTAACTGTTAGAGAGATGGCTTCACTTGAGTCGGAGTACACTATGAAACACTGGGCTGGCTTGATTGTGATTGTTTGGAGGTGACTCTGCGAGGCTAAGGACCGAATTGTTACGAGGGTAATTACCATAATCCATGAAGACACCACCATGATCACTGTTCGCCTCGTTGTGTAAAGCTTCAAGTATAAAACTGGATGGGCAACATGGACATATCTATTGACTGCTAACAACATCATGTTTGTTCCCGAAATCCCTACGAAAGTTATGCCAGAAAGATAAAAAGAACTTGCAGCTATGGTCTCCTGCCACCCATTCATTGGCTACGGATGAAATGAGAGCAAGCGGCATAACTAACACAGCCATGCAGAGGTCGGTGAGAGCAAGTGAGAGAATAAAAAAATTTGTTACTCTGCGGCGCAGTAAAAGACCAAACAAATAATCAGGTTTCCAGCAAAAGCGGCGACTTCCAAGACAGTGAAAATACAGGATTTGAAAACAATAACCAAGTTTCCAGTATCGGTTACGGACTTATTCAGCAACGCATTTGACATTGTTAAAAGTTTTCTTAAGATGCATTTACATTCGTAAACAATCTGGTTTATCTAGAATGAACTGAAAGTCAATAAGGACCATTTGAGCTGAGAGGTCTTGAAGCTTACAAAATAACCATCGTGCACGCTTAACTTGTGAGGGCGTTAAAAATGATGTTCCTGCTTATTAAGACGAGTAATTTTAACTACATTAAAATATTTGTGCTAATTGGTTTCCTTAATTCTACCTGCTTGTTGCAATTACGAAAAACAAAATATTAAAAATGGCTTAATATACAAAGAGAAAATCTTCTAGCCTAATAGTCTTGAGGTTATCCTTGTGAAGAGAAAGGAAAAGAGCGCTGGATCCACCAAAATGTTACACGAACAGGTTTAACTGTGTATTGATAAACTTTAATCTCTACACTTAGTCTTTTCTATCATCAAATATTCTAAACAGGCTTTTAACAACAAAATCTTCTCGTATTGGTTGCAAGTAAGTTAATTTTTGTGTGGAGAATTAAACTAATTAACCAATAACTGAGTTTTTAGATTCACATTTTGCGTTTATATACAGTTCTTAAAATTAACGCAAGAGGTTTTTAGCGTTAGATGTTTTTGGTTTTCTCACAAGGGCCAAATGACTCATCTGTAATAAAATGTTTGTATTACACACCATAATAATTATTTGAATATATCCGTTTATGCAAATAAGCCCCTTCCTTCCCCCTCTCTTTCTCCATAAAAAGATTCATCCGAGTTTCAACGTCTAGAATGCTCCTTCCCTCGCTTTTTACGATTATGAAATCAAATTATAGTACCTCGAGTAATCTCCCATTTTCTTCAAAACGCAACCCTCTTTCTGTGCAGGACTTACTTTTCGAGCTACTGCTTCTACTAATTGTTACATTTTGAACAACATGGTTTATGCAACAAAGAGAAAGTTAGGAACATCCGGCTCCCTTTCTAAATTGCCTCTCTACATTTTATTTGCGAGAAGCATTCTCGTCTTAGAATTTTAGGAACTTTCTGAATACAAAAATGGACCAGAAAAATTGTATTGATATATTCTAAAGGACAAAATTTGAAAGTGAGATACAACGTTAGCACCCCTATGTAACAAACCTGGTTGATTCTGAAACAAATTTAATATTTCTCCAGGTTGATAGAATATTTTTTACCAGGTTAGTTTTAGGGCACGGCCATTCTGGTGTTAATGGATGCATCTTTATTTCTTGAATGGATCAGAACACAATCTTCTAGTCTCCCGCCGAAAATCTCACGTTCCAACCTACCCAGACTAGCTCAACACGACCGAAGAATAAAAAAGGGCTCTATAGTTTTAAAATCTTCTCATTTAAAATGTTTATTAATCATTTATTTGCCTAACAATTATACAAACTCAACCAGGTCAAATACCATGTTGATATAGCTATTTGTGAAAAGAGGCAATAGATAACAGCCGGCCAAGTATATATCTGATGCCACCTTCTTTAATTGCGTAAAGAAACCTTAAAATGTTGGAAATAAAATATGGAAACCAGCGCGAATTAATATAAAATCCAACCACAAAGTCAACTTTGTTTCCTCGACACCAGGAGAGGATTTTCTTTCTTGTGAAGATGTAGTGACGGCTTTGTTGTGCATGAGGATGAATCGCCATATTTTTAAGTAGCAACCTATGAAGACTAAACTGGGTGCAGCAATAAAGCTGTTGTAAAGTATCGCTGCAAATATAAGCGCGTCTTTATCTTCTTAAACCTTGAAACATTGAACGGGTTCTGCTGATAAAACTATTGATTAAGTAATTGGTCAAAGTACGCTTTGGGTACAATTTATAATACTCGTTTAATCGAGTTACAAGCAATAATCTGTTTACTGCAACAAACATCATACTTAACAGAAAAATTGCTGAAAGCATAAGGTTGAATGGGTATTTGTCTACATTGGAAGCGATGATATGAATTGGCATTGCTAAAACTATGAATATATCGATTAAGGCCAATGAGATTACAATGTAGTTTGTTGTACACGGGTTTCAATAAAACGCCAGGCAAACAAACGAGCTCCTAACAACTGCTCCTAGTCCGAAACGATAAAAAGGAAGAGTCTAAAAACAGCGTTGACGCCAAGTCCCTCAAAGATGTTGTCCGTTGATTTGCTAAACGATGTAATGTTCATTCCCGGGTGTTCATTCTCCAAACTGAATGTTATCCTTAGTTTCTCTTGACACAGCCAGGAAGCTGAGTGTTCACGTCAACACTCGCCGGTTGAGGTTTGTGTTAAGATATTAACTCACTGTTCAAACAACAAGGTACTGTGTTAACAATTGTGCTTAAAGTTCCCTCAGAAAGAAAGCTCCCACTAAAAGACTTCGTGAGAAGTGACACTGAGATGTTCAAAAAAGTTCGCCCGAAAGATGCATGAGACTAAAATTGTACCATGTTTACCGGCTTCTTCACTCATTCATTGTATGAAGTAGAATCGCTTATGACTGGTACCGTGTGTTGTTATGAACTTTACTCGAAAGCAAAACTAATTTACCAGGTGAAAAAAATTATATTTTCAGTGGATAGTACCTGATGATACAAAATTATTTACGAAGAGGCTTCGTGGCGTTGAAGCGAAAATGCGATATAAATAGTTAGAGAGACTATTTTGACAAACCCTTAGGGGCAAATACAAAGATTCTACAAAAAAAACCCGACTAGCCTCATTTTCTTTGTTGACAGTGAAACAGCAGTTGACAATACTAAAATACAATTAAACACATAATATAGAGGGCAAAATTACTTCGAGCTGATTGGATAACAGCGGGGGCATTTTTTCTTAATTCAGGGCAAAATTACTTAGCGCTGACTGGTCGCTGCTACACTTCCGAAAATTTCAGAAGGTTTTTCGAAAATTTTGAAAAGTCTCAAAAATGCCTTAAAAACATTTTCCGAAGATTTCCGAACGTTTCCGAACACTTCCGAAGGTTTTCCGAATTTTTTTAAAAATCATAAAAATGCCTTAAAAACAATTTCAAACGTTTTCCGAAGATTTCCGAATGTTTGAGGTTGCAAAGATTTTGTTTCATTTTGGAGAAATGAGTTAAGTTGTGCAATGCTTTCTCGTGGGATCCCGCGGAGATTTAAGAAGTTTGCCCTCGATGTTAACATGTAATCGCCTGGTTCCTCGTAAAAATTAGGTTTAATCTCACATGTGTTTTCAAAAGCGACTCGGGCGATTTTGGAAAAAATTAAAAACACTCGTGAAATTAATCCTTAATTTTACTCGGCCCCATGCGATTACCTATACTAAAGATCGGTGTGTATCGTATGAAAACTTAAACGTTAGCCACATAGAACATTTTTAAGTCCAACCACTTGTCTTTAATCTAAAAATGATTATTTGTCAGTTTTTCCCTTTATAGCATAGAGGGCAAAATTACTCTGAGCTGATTGGATAACAGCGGGGACATTTTTTCTTAATTCAGGGCAAAATTACTTAGCGCTGATTGGTCGCTGGTAC
>JAOBRD020567025.1:0-16265 GCA_027575215.2 Hydrozoanthus sils | reverse complement strand
AATTGTCGATCTTAATGTTTTTCATTTGTTGGGTTTTGTCCCCTAGGGTCATGGTTTGGTATTTAGTAAGATTGCCTCTGAGAAAATTGTTAGAATACCATGAAGAGGTCAATTCCGCACAAGAATTTAGATCATTGCGAACCTCGTTAAGAGTACTCCCAACAGCGTAAAACTGATGATCGTCAGCGTACATATTGAGGTTAAGTCTAGCCTAGTAAGTTTTGGAAAATATTCCATAAAAGAGGACCGAAGGCCGATCCTTGAGGACAACCTCTAGATATGAGCCACCATTCACTCAGAACAGACCAGAGTTTCACCCGGTTATATCGTTCATTAAAATATGATTCCATGAGTTGAAGGCTTTTCCCTGAGACTCCATAAGCTTTAAGTTTCTCAAGTGTGAGGGGGTGGTATAAAGAATCGAAAGCCTTACTCATATTAGTACTAAGAGCCGCAACCACTTTCCTATCGTCCAGAGCCTTCCTCCAACCCTCTGTTAAGGAAAGGAGAGCAGTTTCGCAGCTGTGAGTTTTCCTATAAGCAGTAAGATTGTACCCAACATTTTAACCGATATAGCAAAAACGCTTTTTAACTTTAAAATAATTTTTTCAAAGCTAAAATACCCAAGAAAGTTTAGTTTTTATTCAAGAACATTCAGCCAAAACTTAAGTCATTTGACATATTACATTAGTAGGTGCTGACTTACTTGATTACTGTATAATATTGTTTCAGTTTGAATACACTTTAACATGCGCCATTTGCACAAAACCGCACGACAAGGAACTGAAGATTCTCAAAAGGGTTTCCCAGGTTAGTTGCTAAGCAACTCCCTTCTTAATAATAATAATAATAATAATAATAATAATAATAAGTGTCGCAAACTAATGGAACTTGCAGTAATTGCAGTCATGCGTGGACTGACTTTTAGAGGATTATTGTTAATCAATATATAAAATACATAAAATATAACAATTATTGTTATGTTAAGTATATAATTGTAACCCAAACAACAAATGTTGTGTTATTAAATTCCCCCTACTACCAAGTTTTCTGAACTATAACCTGCAGGTTATCTGTTAGTTTTGCATTGTGTTGTAGAAGGTGCAGGTAATCTACCGCACAGGTGTGGGTGATCTGGTAGATTCTGAAGCTGATCTGGCTACATGTATAAATTGTTCTGCTAAATTTTCCGGTATGGGTACACTGTGTTTAACCCGATTAGTTTTTTTTGGCCACTGATATCACTTAAAATGTTCAAGGTTACTATCTGAAAACAAACAAAAAGTGTTGTCAACATTGTTAAGGGGGCTGGCAGGTTATATGCTTATTATACTTTTAATTGTTTCTCTTATTCATAAAAATGTGGGGATGCAGGTTCTCTGCGATGCGGGCTATCGTCCGAAAAATATGGTGCATAAGATTCATACTTTTCATGTATAGTGGATCCCCGACTTATGGCCACCATGTTAAAATGGGAATTTTTTGTTTGGTTCGCAAGTCAAATGGCCAATTTACTTTTTCTTATAAAAATACCTTGTTAACAATTTATGACCAGCCTGTTATTTTGGCCATTTTTTCTTGGCCTATCCAGTAGGTGACCCACTGTGTTAGTAAATTCTCCCTACTAAGATTCATACTTTTCATGTTATCAGTTTGGGAGAAATTCGATTTTCATCTCTAGTTGTTTAACTTTGATTGAACAACTTCCATTTCCTAATTTCTAAAAAAATAAGTTATATATTTTATGTAAGACTTGGAAAAGTTAGATGTTAATAAACTGGCTGGGGCTTACTTATTTTTTCTTGCTTCTACAGCATGTTTATGCTTCACCAAGTCGAAGAAGGTACTTCGTTATGATTGATTAATGAATGACTATTAATAATAACTGAATAAGATTCTAATTAAAAGCTTCAGTTTCAGTTTATATTTTTACCACATAAGTTACAGATGATTAAGCAATGTCATGGCATAATAATATGTAATGTAAACTACTAACTGAAAAAATGCTTCAAGCAAGGATCAACACACATACACTTGTAACACGAACAAAATAATAGAGGCAGAAATACTGTACATTGACAATGTGTTAGGTTAATTACCAGTAAGAAAGGTTTTAAGCTGTTTCATCAAAGAAGGTAAAGAAACGGCAGTTTGAATATTTCTACTATTTCAAAAAAAGATTGTTAAGTTGTTTTACATAAAATAAGAAATTATTTATTTGTACCAGGAGTTGCTAAATTGCTACTGTTTCTTTACCTCTCTAGTGCTTGACTAGACATGCTTCAGGTTCAATGTATTTTTTTTCAGTCAAAAACAAAATGTTAAAAGCTCATAGAATTTAAATCATTCAATAAAATTAGTTTCAAATTTCAAAGATGAAATTTCAAACATTCTTATTGTACCTAAACAAATAGATTGAGAAAGCTGAAAAAAAGAGAGAAGAGTAAAAGCAATTTAGAATCAGCGACTGTTTACTCTGGAGTTCTAAATAATAGTATGTAAAACAGAATAATTGTACAGGATGGAAAAATCTTCCAAATTATTAAGTAGAATACAGGGCAAATTGTATCTAATAGAATACAAAAAATCTTCAAAATTCAATAATAGATCCTGAAAATGGTTTATATAATAGTGCAACTTGTTGAAAAATCCAATAAAAATATATCAGCATGTTAATTAAATTCCTGTGCTGAAGACGGTTGAGTACCATAACTCATATACTTTAATAGCAGTTCCTTTCTCATTGCCAATGGTTACTCTATATGTGTGTTTCCACTTGAGTGATCAAACCAAAGTTAAGATACAGGTTTTAGTAGATTTTGATGAAAATTTGTGATTGTAAAACTTGTAAAGGATTGACTGTATCTGTCTCTATTCCTGGCTTGTTTCTCAGAATGGATGGCAAAGGAGAGACAGTAGAAATTTCGTACCCAAATTTGTTTTTCCATCTTGATAATTTTGAAGAGGTAGGTGATGATAATCTTGTTTGCAACACATATTAGACTAGTTAGCATTGATTAGTTTTATTTTCATGATGGTGATGATGATGATGACGATGAGAATGGTGGTGTTGATGTTTGTGTAAATGGTGGCAACGATGACGGTGTGATGATTAGATAAGGAAGATATTATGATGGTGATGACTATGATTGTGATTATGATGATGGTGTGATAGTCATGCTAGTTATGATGATGGTAATGATGATGGTAATGATGATTATGATGGTGATGATGGTGACAATGATGGTTTGGTGGTGATGATTGTGATGATAACAATAATGGTGCAGATGATGATTATGATGTGGTGATGATGATGATGTTGAAGATAATGCTGTTGATGGTGATGAAGAAGATGAAGCTGATTGGTGATAATGATAATTATTGTAATGATGGTAATGATAGTGATAATGATGGTGTTACTGTTTTGCTTGAAACCTGTTCAAAATCTGACAGTAATTTTTCCTTCAGTTGTTTGCCGACTTTGTCCTGACAGAAAGTGAAATGGTTTGTGTGGAACTGGTAGCCAGAGATAAGGTACATGTATACATGACTCATTGGTTTTTTTTAAATTTTTTGGTACATACTGCTTTATATTACTTCTAACTTGTTTTTAATTCTTAATAACTTGTCCATATTATTGCCAAAATTAATTGTGTTTGAGTTTGTAACTTTGTTTTGAGCCTTGTCTAGCTAATGCTTCAGTAATTTTCTTGCAGACTGAGTCAGTTCAAGGTGTAATATTCTTAGGATCAATAAGATTTGATTCGCTTAAAAGAGTCTATGATGGAAGGGTAAGTTAGCAAGCTTCATAACCCACAAAGTTTTTGTTTGTCTCAGTAAATAAATAAGGTAAAACTTACATACCCTGATTGATACTTGGGTCAAACAGTATACTGGTATTAATTGCATTATCAAACACCATAAAAGTTTTATTTTTTACTTTATATCAAGAGTGCCAGAAATGTATCTTACTTTAAATTTAGATCACTTATAAAATGTTCTCTGCTAAACTGCATAGTCTTTGTCTAGTACACAGTATACACAACAAAATTTCTTCATCCTGATTGGGTGAGAGCAGTGCTGTGTTTCAGTAACACAATGCAAATACAGTAGCCAAAAAGAATAAACTCAGTGCATTTTACTCTACAGTTATGTAAGACTACATTGCGACTGTAACTTCAACCTTGTCTAGGATTATGACTCTAGTGACAATTACTGTGACTGCAGCAACTACACTACTACAATGACTTTGATTTTGGCTACGATGACTTGGAGTACGACTACAAAGAATTTGAATACAACTTCAATGACTCGGAGTATGACGATGACGACTGCGACTACTACATATGACAACTACAAAGTTGATGACTACAACTACTAAAATTACGATTAATCATGTATGTACTGGCACTCTACAACCAAGCAGCCTAAAACCTGCCAGATGAGACTTGAGTTGTTCATTTCTTTTTTCTTACATTTTCGTCTACTTTTTTAAATACTGCTGGACACATCATTTAGCTACTCGTATTTCACAACTGTCATAAAAAATTAAAATTGAAACACTCCAATTTAATTTGTACTTCATTACCTGAAAAAGGCTGATTTGGTCAGCTAAAAGACAGTGTTTAACAAAAAGATTGATAACTTTGTCAAATATTTATTTTCAAACTACATTTACTTCAGGCTAATGTAGCTACTAAAGTGGCTCAAAAGATGTCCCTTGGCTGGTGGAGAGGTCCAGCAAATGTTGAATTTATTAAGATGAAAGGCCCTGCTGGCAAGGGTCATGCTGAGATGGCAATTTGCCGACAGAAAGGACCGGATGATGACCCAGAACATGAGGAGTGCCAGTGTGCAGACAGTGCCCAATTTTCCGCAGGTCAGTCAGGAAGATGTCAATGTGGTGTTAATGAACACTTTAATAACGTGCGACCTGATGATTACAGTACTTCATTGGCAAGGAGGAAAAGAGGTTTGTACTACTTACATAATATATGTACATCAACCAAAAGTCAAAAGAACTAAGTCCATGCAGAAAAGGTTAAGGAATAATTCTCAAGATTATATTTTCTGCTAATTGTGTGACTGTGCCCTAAAGATTTTTGTTACCCCACAAACTCAAACACTTCAATTTATTTTTGTATATTTCTGCACTTCCGTCAGTACGTTTGTTTATGCCCTCTGTCGCTGCGCTTCTACACATATTTTATATTTTCCATAACAAGACAAAGGGTGTAGGAGTAGACGCGTACCAGTTTATTGGAGATGGACAATGGCTGATTTGTTACATGCAGGTATAATGTTGGAAAATAGTTCAATATAGCCTTACTAATTACATTTGTGAAGAACTAGCAATGAAAGTTAAACCCGGTGAATTGTACTAACTGGTAAGGTCAAGTGAATAGTAATTTTGGTGAGCTTGAATAAATACCAATGGATATGCCCAAGGGACTACGTCTGGCGCATAACTACAAATGCCCAACATAGACTCATATAAATGTAAATGGAAATGTGTTCATAATCATGTCAAGACAGTCCAAAGTTTGTAAGCCCCGTTCTTTATTTTCGGATTGTCGTCTTTTTATAATAGTTACTAACATGAAATGTAGTTTTCATTGTTTGTCTGTGCATATTTCTTATATACTGTTATTCAATTACAAATGGTTTTAGTTTAGGGCTTATTTAGAATTAGAGAACTTAATTTAGGAATGGATGGATATGAGCTTCATCTTTGGATTTACCATTGGATGATTTATGGTATTAACAATAATAACAACAACAATAGAAATAGCAAAAATTTTCTATTGCGCCATTTTCACATGGTTCATTGGAATAATGACTTTGAAAGTATACACGTGTACAGTAGATCAACGGTAAGTAGTAAATTTATAATGACAGAGTATAAATTTGCTAATGTTCTTAAAAAGAGCACTGACTAAAAGTTCAATTGTCTTGCAGGAAATATTGGAAAGTGGACAAAATTCAGGTATGATACTACACAGTATGAGCCTATGTGGCTCCATTAGACCATTTTGGTGCCATAGCATCTTATTGGCATTTAACCATACAAATATGGCTCCAAAGAACAGTTTAGCACGGGTCCTTAAGACCATAGTTGGCTCCATAGAACTATTTAGCACCTTATATAATTATTAAGACCCATGTTTGGCTCCGCGGGACTATATTTAGGTAGGATAGATATCTATGTGATAAAGGCATGGAGAACAACCGTATTATCAATGAAACGATATGGTATCTTTCTTAATTAAATGGCCCTGTGAAGTGATCCTTAAGACATACTTTCAGCCAATCACGTACATCTTGTATGTTATTTGTTTGTATCACGAGTTTGGCGATGTTTTTCACACAAGTTTTGAAATTAAAAACATGGCTAACTTAGTCGCAGTTTGGTAGTTTTTCGAGGGACTACATTTCTAGCTTGTAAAACGAGATCAATTTTTAAAGTCCTTTTCAAACTTTTTTTTTTTTAAATTCCAGATTAAAACTGTTATAATCTATGAACTCAAAAATCGAATAACCAAAGAAAATTTCCACGGCTAAGTACGCTTTTTAATAAAAAAAAGATTGGAATGCAAGTTTTGACCGAGCAGGCCGGGGACTGGTAACCTGTGACGTAGCAGCAGTGAGTTATGTGGTTTCATAAATTTCATAAAATTTTTATCTCAAACTATTTCAAGGGAATAATTCACTGATTAAAGTTATAAAAATGTGACTATTGTAGACAGAATTGAATTTTTTGAGATAAAAAAGATTGTCTCTGCTTCATGCCTCGTGCTACGTCACATGCCTCCTGCTACGTCATCATTGCACGCTTCAAGTCTAAAATATGTAACAGGAACGGCGAGAAAAGGTTTTATTTTCGAAAATTACTATTATTAAAGGGTTCTAATTTAAGAAATTAACTTAAGAAAATAAGCTTGATAGGGACTTTAAACATATGGATGACAAAACAAAACATAGGTTTGTTCGATATTTGTTTGAGGAAAAAAATGAGAAAGATAAATCAACCCGAAGAATTCATTCCAAAAGGTTTGATCCCTCTGCGCGACATGTAAACGTTGGTGTTATTGTCAATGAATTTTTCCGGTGTGTTTGTATGCTGTCGCATCTACCCAAAATTGTGTAATAAACGATATTTAAAAATTCAATGTTAATAGCTAAATATCTTTCTAATTCGCTGGGTTGTTTTGTCATACTACTTGCTCGTTTGGGGACTTGCTAGTTCGTGAGTGAAATATACTCGTGTATATTATTTAAATCTTCGCTGTTTAAAATTTGTAAAAAATGATAATCTCGCATGTTGATTATTTTCGGGGGTTTTCCACCTACAGAAGAAAATCAGTTGGTGGCCAGGCGCTAAGCGCATATCTGACTTACGTCACTCTACCGTGGAACAAAATAATGAAAGGTGAATAACAGGTTCTTGTATTACAAATGCTGTTTTTATAAGAAATATCTTATAAAACGAGTGCAAGGTCTTTCCGGGAGAAAATTGCAGATCAACTTTCAGCCAATCAGAATGCAAGAAACTAGATTATTGACCTAGAATATAGATCTGTACTACGACACTATAGAATACACTGTTATTTTTTTACATGATACGATTATGTTATTATTATTATTATTATTGTTATTATTATTGTCGTTGTTTATTTGTTGTTGTTGTGAGGAAAGGAGATATTAATGTAACAATCGTTAAATCTCGAAGGCCAAGGGGAATCGAAGTCTTCCTAACCTTCTGGAGTTTTTTAGTACTTACAGGTGTCGCGACTCCGTCACATTCCAAATTTTCGGCCTTTTTTTGGACCATCATCAAGGAATTCTTGAGACTAAATGATCCGACACAGGTCTAAGCTCACTACCCTCTTCTAAGCTGGTATAATCACATTTTTTACACAGCAAATTTAATTTACCCTGATCCAGGTCTTTCACATGTGGTGATTTGCACGAGTGGGTTTTTCAAAGAGTATCAAAATTAGCAAATGCGATTTGAGGTTTTTTCAAAGTTGAACGAGGAAAGTCATGTAATTACTTTTTAATAGTAACCACAACAAAATTACAGGGCAAGTGTAGAAATCTAATCAGTGTAAAAGGAATCAACATCGAAGTATTAACAAGAGTAATCCGGTAGTCGAAGTTTAACTCATCGAAACGTTGTCGAAGTCGTACTGGTAATCGTACATTTGTAATTGTCTTCGCAGAGGTCGTAGTCTTCGTAGTAGTCGTCACATTCGTGGGGATAGGCGAATTTTTGTTTACATTTTCTGCCTCATTGGCATACGCACTCTTCTTTCTAACTCAGCTACAGAAACAAAGCTTCTGAATAATGAAATGTTTCTGCAGAACAAACTTTCTCCGAAAATATGAGATTGATATGCTAAGAAATCATTGGGAGATATGGTTTTACTGAAAGATTGGAAATTTTACAAAGAATATATGGCTCATTATCGTTCTTGCCTCCAGCTGTTTTGCATTTTTTTGAGTGATTTCTTCTTAGAAACTACACTTATAGAACCGAAAGTTTGGCCACTCATTAATTTTGATAAGCTTTCACAAGTTTTAAAGCCATTTGTTGTTTATCTCAGTTTTTCTACGACTTAAGTTGTATGCTAATGAAGCAGAATGTAAACAATGACGTCAAGCAGAAACTCGCCTATTGGGAACGAGATGACATTTAAGATTAGTGATATGGCTGTCAGTTTAGCAAAACAACTGATTAACTCATTTATGTTGCAGATATTCTAGAAGTTCGTCAACCACCGATTTTGCTGTGAATTCTACTTGGGTCGATCATCAGAAATTTATATAAGTCCAAAGAAATTTTACATTTTTATATATCAAAGTAATACCAACAAATTATCTTTGTTATAGATTTTACCGTTTTTCTCCTTTTTTGAGTTCGTTGATAATCGCCTCTCCTCGTCATCGTTCTTTTTGCATTCAAGTATGCATATTGTACTTCTTTCAACTAATTCAAGTGCGACTCAACCCTTTGATTTGACAATTTGGCAAAATTCTGCTTGTCTCAAGCTTTCAAACGATTTATAGATTGTTCAATTTGAATCATGGGAACGTTTCCTGCGCGTAATTTAACGTCATTCAAAAAACAAGATCACTTCCGGTCTTTTTTCTGTGACGTCAGAGGAGGCAATGGCGACTGTATTGATGAATAGTCCCGCCCCTAACTGGCTTTTAGAGCCAACGGTATTAAGGCAGGACTTAACCTAAAATTTTGTTGGAAAGTGAAGAAGTTGAAAAATATATTTGAATAAGAAGAAGTTTGAGTAAAACCGCCAAACCGTTCCTCCATGCAAGGGACTAGTACAGCTTTGGTCTGAGAACGGTTTGGCGAATTTACATCAAATATTTACTTCAAAATTAATTTTTAAACTTTCCAAAAAATCACCAAATTAAAAAAATCTCTTTAAAATTACCAATCTTTGAGAAAAAAAATAAAACTCAAAATTCATCGAAAAATTCTTAAAATATTCAAGCTGACTCTCCTTTATCTCATCTGTGCTTTAAGCATAGGGATTTTGTAGATTCAAACCATGGACAGAGATATTGGAAGAAACATGAGGAGAAGTGGCCATAAAGCGTGCTTGTCCTGCCTTAACTGATAGCGAGGTCTTTACTGGGAAAACTCAGACCGAGCTCTTGACGTACGGACCGAGCGTAGGGAGGTTCGTACCACAAGACCGAAGTCTGAGATTTCCCAGTAAAGAACGAGCGATTGAGGTTAATAAGTTATTTATTATATGGCTTTTTCTAATTATGTTAATTTTTTTTGAAAAAAAGCGCGAAATAAAATACAGCGGAAGTTGGTTTTTTACATCCGGTCACGCGCTCTCAACAACATTAAATCGAGGACGTAGTACAGTGACCACGCTCGTTCGTAACGAACATAACTCAATTTAGTTGAAAAAATTACTTTGAAAAAAAGATTTTTTATCAACTTCCAACAGCACCAAGTTCCACATCAAAGTGCAATTAAGATAATGTGCAGAAACACACAAGGATTTCAAAGTTAAGCGAAGTTTCTAGTTGTTCAGTCTCTTTCACCGACGCTGGCATAGCGCACGAGGAACAATTTAAATTTTGATCAATCTTCGTCGTCGCTTTCAATTCTTCTTTTCTTGCTGGAAATCTTCACTGGTTCATAAAACTTGGAAGTCACATTTGAAGAAGCTGCTAATATTGGTTCCTGTGAAAACTTCATGGGATTGAGCTGCCCTGGAAAACTGGCACTGTGAAATTCACTCTAAACTACAGTATAGCTAGCACGATCGCTGGGTTTACCGAAGACGAGGTACTAGTTGAAACTTGAGGAAGAAGCAGGGTTTGTGATACGACTCAGAGGGTTTTTGATACGACTTAAGCTGTAAGATATTTGTTGCTGCTAGTTCTCTTGTAAGACTGTAGACTCTTTTTTCCTTTAAAGGTATTTCATAAACCAAACGTGCGGATCTGTCGGCGCTGAACGTGAAGTTTCGCTAGGAAAAATGGAGAATCCGGCTGATTAATTTTGTTGTTGTTGCCTCTTGAAGAGTTTGTAGTATTTGAATTTTATCGGGCATCTATCCGTGTTTTTGGCGTAAATCTACGGTGAAAAAGGTCGTTGACGACCATTTTCTTCGCCTTTATTTGCATGCTTTGGTTTTTTGCTTGCTTTTCGAAAGCAGCGTTTCGCGGCCATCTTGAACTGCAGTGCCTTCTCTCTTTCAGAAATATTTGAAAAACTTTGACGACATGTGTTCAGTCTCTTTCGCCGGTAAGTCTAACATTTACAAATCTTTTTTTGGTTTTAGCGAAGAAACGGTTGAAAGTATTTATGTCGCCGTATGTTTTTATGTAGTTTCACTTTTCTGCCTGTCGCTGCTGCACAAAACTGACTAACTGAGTAAAACTCGTCTTATAATTAAATTGAACTCGTCTTATTCACGGTTTGTTGTTTGAAAAGTGTTTCCATATTCTACTTTAGGTTCGTCTGAATAATGTTACTTACTCTCCGAATGTTCATATATATTTTGATAAAAATCTTTATTCATAATTTTTGAAAACTGTGTGTTGTTTACATCGTTTACGAATGATATGCCCAGCGGAGAGAAAAAGTTCGTAATGCCCGCGGTCGTTACAAGAAAATCCAGCCCTCTCAGCAGCCAATCACAGCGTGCGTACTATCGTAGCCATATAATAAGTATAGGTAATCGCATGGGGCCGAGTAAAATTAAGGACTAATTTCACGAGTGTTTTCAACTTTCGGAAATCTTCGGAAGAGGTTTGAAATTGTTTTAAAGGCATTTTTATGATTTTTAAAAAAGTTCGAAAAATCTTCGGAGGTGTTCGGAAACGTTCGGAAGTCTTCGGAAAATTTCGAAAATCTTCGGAAATTGTTTCGAAGGCATTTTTGAGACTTTCTGAAATTTTCGGAAAATCTTCGAAAAATTTTCGGAAGTATACCAGCGACCAAGCAGTGCTAAGTAATTTTGCCCTCAATTAAAAAAAAATGCCCCCGCTGTTATCCAATCAGCTCGAAGTAATTTTGCCCTCTATGTTATAAAAGTAGTTATACTGTGTTTCAAAGTTTTGTTTATATTTATACAACGGAGAAGTTGAAAAACGTCACAATTTACAAAGAGGTTGTTGGGTGTAGAATATTCATGAAAAATACTAACTTGTTTGTCAATTTTCCCAACGTTCAACCTAAAAAGATCAGACCGATTTTTTTCGGGAAAATGAGTAGATAAAATCAACATGATGCAAAGAAACGAAATAAAATTAAAAGGGTATAGTAAGTAGACGCAAAATTTGCTTAAACAATGGATAGTATTTATTGTTTAGAATATCTCTATTTATGTCTATAATATTTTAAACCTTTCATTACATATATAGTGGAGACAAATATGTGATAGGATGATAAACTTGGCAGAAATTTGCATAGTAAATGCCAAACAGAAAGAACTTAAAGCTAGTTGTCTTTAGTATACGTGTTAATTTCAAGATCGGCGGAGAGAGGGGCGATCCATCCCACAACTATAGCAATAAGTGCTTTTGTTTTACAGTTGGTGCTTTTTTCGACTCGAACGAGGGCTCTCATTGGCTAAATATCAAGGTCACGTGGATGTGTTCAAATCAAATTCCCCTGACTGGTCAACATCTTGAGGATGTTTGACTAGTTGGCGAACATTGTTGTCTCGTTTGAGAGCGGGAAAACTTTTTTATTTATTTATTTTGCTAATGCTATACAAAAAAACCTCCCCCGGGAAACATCTGTTTGGTTCCCCTCGAGTTGACTCCGTCTTGGGAAACAAAACAATTGTTTCCCGTGGGAGCAGCCACAAAGCGTAGATTACCGCAACTATCAGCAGGTAGGTACGCTGCACAGAAAAACTGAGAGGTTATCAACTTGTTATCAAAATTCTTAGGAAGAGGTTTAGAATGTATCGATTGTAATTAGCAAAACACTGGGCATATTCCGGGTCCTTAAGTCGCCGCGATTTGCAGTGACTTATTGCGACTTAAAGCAATTTTAAAAAAGGGGTTAAAACGTGCGATTTAGGGCGACTTAAGGACGCGGAACAAGCCAGTTCGACATTTCAGAAACGCGTGCACGAGTCGGAATAAAATATAAAATTCATGAAACTTAAACAAAGGAACACAATGAATCGGGATGGGAATTCGTTATTATTCTTTTCTTAGGTTTGATGAATATTTCATTTTATCCCGACGCGCGCTTGTGTTTGAAATCCCGAACTGGCTTATAGGCCTCGTGTAAGCTTATCAGTCCCCGTCCACACAAATATGGATGTTTTTGAAAGCGCAAATATTTTTTTTGCGAATCGGCCTTCCCTCCACACGAAACGAGTGAATCCGCTCACCGAAACCGCATCTTTTTGAAATATCTCTCCAGAGTAAAACTTTTTAAATCCGCCGAGTTCGCGGATTTGTGTGGACGACCGAAACCCGTTTATTTGCGAATCCACTGATGTCACGAAATTGAGTCTAGGCGGTTAGAAAAACTAAATGATTGAAAACGGAAAATAAAAACCTCGTGTTGACAACTTCGCTTTTGATCAAGGCCGGGACTGGCCACACGAAGCCGGACAAATATGCGGATTCAAAAATATCGGGATTCGTGTGGAGGTGGACGGAGTCTCAAAGTACGCATGGCATTAAAAACAACGTAATGTTTATCAAAACTCCTTCGTTTCTCTTCTGATACACGTTTAGCAAAACTGCTTATTTGCCACTCGAAATGACAGAATCCGTCGGCCCTGAAGTTGTCACTATTTCGTTTAACCCATACTTAGTCAATTATTCCCAACTAGCAAACAGTTTCGTTAAACGACAATTAAAGTTGTAACAAGTATCATAGTAAAAAAATGCAAAAATAAAGTGTTTTTTTCAATAAAGATATCATCTTAGTTCTCAAAAAGCGTTCGTCTACTTATGGCATTAAATAGTTCTTTGACTTTAGACAGTCACTGTTTACACAAGCTGCGCATGCGCAAACATTTTGCATCAAATTTTCTAACAAAACTAACGAGCGCACGCGCATAGCTACACTTCTGGATGAGATGCAATGAAACACCCGACCCCATTCGACTCCACTTGTCGGAAAATTTTCAAGTGAAGTTTCAACACGCAACATTGAGGAGTATATGAGGGGAAAGGCTCATTGAAATGTGAGTGTTCCATTTAGTTTGGCCGGGAGTGTAATTGCTACGGGTACGCAGTCCCAAAACTTTGTGTTTTTACGACAGTATTTCGAAATTTTAAAAAGTTGAGAAATATTTAAATTGAAAAAACAAACAAACAAACAAACAAATTTAATTAGTCATCAGGGCTGGATTGTTCAAAGGCTAGTTAGCGTTAAGCCCGGATTAAACCAAAATTCAAGCAGGATTTTCTGGTCTAAGGAATGGTTTACGGTTTTTATAAAATGCTGTTTACTTGTCAACTCCAAAACTGAATTACAGCTGAAATGAGTCTCTGCAAGGTTGAAAATAATTGCATATGATCCCGAAAGCTAAAACCAACTCAGTAATGTTTCAGGGTTGCTCAATCAATAACAAGGAATTTGCTTATCAAATCCAAACCTCTCATCGACTCGGAAGTCTCTCTAGACTGTAAGCCCTCTGCCTGTCGACAAAGTATTTCCATTCTTTGGATCGGAAACGTTCTTACCTTTTGACTTTCCTGGACTTAGTTGATCGGTCCACAAGTTTCATGGCGGTAAAGCGTTCGAGTCTAAGAATCTCAAATTCTCTTGCATACTGATTACATTGAGGCGTTTGTAGCTATTTCCTTTCGGTCCGCAACTGCGCGATACAGACTCTCGCTTTTAGTAATTATGCCTTTTGTCATAGTTTTCAATCGATTTTCAATTTATCTACGACAGCAGCAAAAGTGGTAGGTATGGTGGGTTGTTGGTATTAGTATGCCGGTAGTTGTTTGTATTAGCAACATAGCCTTAGCAGATCCTGCCATACACATATAATTTTTCGATTTTTCTCCACCCCTCGGGGCTTATTAGGACCTTACGTTTATTAAATTTTCCCCGAGGAGGGATACTCCCTTTGTTAGGGTGGTAGGTGTGACAGTCGTATTTTTTAGGGGTTGTTAAAGGAAAACTTGTATATGTATGAAGAGTCTGGTATTTTTTAGGGTTAAAAAACGCAAAGCTATTAGACTTGCAGTCCCTTGTTTTGGCAAACGTGCGTACTGATAAGCACCAACCCGCTAAGCTTTTAAGGGAAAAATGCCAACTTGCATTTGGTATTTTTTTTGGGTAATCTTTAAAGCGAGAGTTCTTTTTTAGGGTTAAAAATCTTTTTGCCTCGATATATTTAAGGGTGTTTAGGGGACATTACGATGGCGATCCTTGCATTTTCAATCGCAGGTACCCCCCTCCCAGCGGGGGGTTCGATCAACAAGTGATCAAAGTTTTAAGAATATAAGTTTTATCGATCAGTGTCAAGTTCGGTGTTCGTCTTTCCCTGTTGTTTGGATTACAGCACGAGCAACAAGAATCTAGAGTTAAGAATTCATCAAATTTATCCACACCTTTGCTTGTCTCCGTTGTCTTGTATTAAAAGTATTATCTAATATCTGTATTTTCCCAATATGCACTCAAATTTTGATGTATTTAACAATCGCCTTCCCATCCCCCGTTGATTTTGAACCCCCTGTTTGTTAAGTTTTTAAGAAATTTCTCACACCCCGTTCATTAGATTTTTTAAGAAATTTCTCACCCCCAGTTTATTTGGCACCTGAGACTAGATTGAGAATAGATTATCTATTTCCAGTCTGCTTCACTTGCAAATATACTCACGTTTACTATCACTTAATCCATTCTTAAAATTATCTTGCATCTGTATCACTTTATTGTATATTTTTGAATTTTGTAAAAAGCATTGAGCCAGCGGTATAATGCGTTTTTAAGAACAGTATATTATTTACTACTGTTCAGACTAGTTTAAAAATTTTTTTTCAAATATATTCAGCTTTTTTTTCCCAAATGCCCTCCAAACAGATAAAAATAGTAATAAAAATTATACATATCTTTTGGGCCCTTATAAGAGCTATTTTGGCGGACTAAAATACTATAGTCTGACTAGGGGCCAAAAACATATTTAAGCCCGCAAACATCGACTATGTTGTTGGCCCTAACCCGTGCTGGGTGGAGTTTTTAACCTCAAAGGGCACGGCCAGCGAAATCCAATCGCCGCAAGCAGGCTAATTAAATACAAGTACAAGAACCTTATTTCGATCGATTTGTATCTTCATCTTTTGGTATGTTGTCACATACATCCTGAGATGCCATGTTTACACAGCGTTTAAACGATCTTCAAAACATACTTCACGTCGAGAGATCTCAGAATTTGCCATTAGTAGAATAAACGGATACACGGACCCCATGTCGGTCAACATATCAGCCGATACGTCGGCCGATATGACGACCGATATGTCGACCGATACTCGGCCGATAGTTGATCGATACTCGACCGATAGTCGACCAATACATCGGCCGATGCTCGACCGATATGTCGGCCGATACCTGTATCGACCGACATCAAATGTTGCCCACCAACACTCAAGGCCGATACACCACCGATACATCACTGTAATACCACCGATACACCACCGATACATCGCACTGTAATACACCGATACAACACAGTTAAATCAAATGGAAGATGAAAAAATACCCATTCTCACAAAAAGGATAAATGATCCACACA
>JAOBRD020566919.1:0-16269 GCA_027575215.2 Hydrozoanthus sils | reverse complement strand
TAGTCACATTGTTATAACTTTAATCAATAAATTATTCCCTTAAAATTGTTTAAAATAAAAATTTTATGACATTTTTTTAACAGAAATGGAATTTTTTAAACAAAAACCACATAACTCACTGCTGCTACGTTACAGGTTACCAGTCCCCGACTGCTCGGTCAAACTTTACATTCCAATCTTTTTTAGATTAAAAAGCATACTTAGACGTGGAGATTTTCTTTGGTTATTCGATTTTTGAGTTCACAAATGACAACAGTTTTAATCTTGAACTTAAAAAAATAAGCTTGATAGGGACTTTAAGTATCATTTTTGACTTCTAAGCAATTCTTATCTTTCTGATTTGGCAGGTGATTGCGACTTTGAAAAGGGGTTTTGTGAATGGAAAAACATCGGAAATGATGATTTTGACTGGAAGAGGAATAAAGGCAGAACTCCAAGCGCGGGCACAGGACCAGATACAGACCATACTACTAGAAGTGCAAGAGGTAACACTGGCAGAAACCACAGAAAGCGTTTGTTACAGCTCAGGGCTGAATTGTTCAAAGGCTGGTTAATTTTAACCCTGGGCTAAGCCACTCATCAGGGCTGAGTTGTTCAAAGGCTGGTTAACTTTAACCCTGGGTTAAGCCACTCGCCTGGGCTGGGTTGTTCAAAGGCTGGTTAACTTTAACCCTGGGTTAAACCAACATTCAAGCAGCAATTTCTTCTCTAAGGAAAGGTTTACGGTTCTTATAAAACAGTGTTTAGATTAGGAAAATGTAACAACTTGAAAATACATGCATGTTTGAGGTATACCTAAACAAGAGGCTAAGACATAGCCTTACACGAGCCAGCTACCGCAAACTTAAAAAATCCCAAACAAAACTAGAAGTAATCATAAATTATTGAGTGCTGCTCGTCGCCGTCTTTACCCAAATTTAGCGGTGCTTGTGAATGCACTTATTACCGAACATCGCCGGAATTCTTTACAATCTTTTGTTTGTTTTTTATTGCAGCCAAAGAACTAATTTGTATCAAAATTAATAATTAGATAATATGTTGAACAAGAATAATGCATGCTTTACTCGATAATCCGTCATAAAACTGTTAACAAGAACGCCTATTCACCTCTTTGCACATCCCAGTTCGATCCTTGCCTGGCGCATTTGATCGTTTTTTTTTGCTCCTTGAATGTTTAAAAAACCAAAAAATCCATAGCGACAAAAGACACTGTATGTTTTGCTGATAAATTGAACGGTTTTATAATTATCTTTCAGTTATGCGTTAGTGGTGGAAGCTTTCTTCGTTACTGTTCTTTTCTTTTACAAACCGAAGGCAACCAAACACTTCATTCTTTATTTTTTGGTTGTTCATTTAAATTATTTTGTCTTGAATTACAAAAGAAAAAAAGGTGAAATGATGCTCCAAAACGCATTTACTGAAGATGAAGATGATCAAAAGTCTCAAATTTTGATGAAACTTGGGCAATAAAAACTAAAAATAAAACAAAAATTTTATGAAAAAAAATGCATTTACTTAAGTTCAAAATGGCAAAATGTCTCAGATTTTGATGAAACATGACCATAAAAACTAAAGAAAATTAATAAAAAAGTATGAACAAAGGTGAAACCTCAACTCGGCGCCTTCCGAGAAAATACCAACGTTAACATCTTTTTTGTTTGAAAAGGAACCAAAGTATTTCTGTTAATATGTAAACAGTATTTTAAGGTATTTACTTCAAAACTGCCAAACGACCCGAACCGCATCCTCTACCAAGTTTAAATTAATTTCCTGATTTGTCAAGATTATCAGCTTTTTTCTTTTTTGTCGAAGCAACAACGTTACTGGCCTATTTCTAATTGTGAACAGGTTCTAATTCTCTATACACACAAATACACCTGTCTTCTTAAAAACTGCTAAAGAAATTAAACGAGTTAGGGTCCTCGCTTACTTCATACTGCTTGCTCAGGTTCGCTTAAGCCTTTTTTTCCATTTTTAGGATGCTCCTTTTAAGACCACGGACTTTGCTTTTATTCTAGGAAATGTTTTAACTTTTTTTATATTTAATCCAAATCAAGGCCATTACCTCTATATTGAAACGTCATCACCGAGAAACGAAGGCGACCGAGCTAAGCTAATGGGCCCAGAACTTAGCGGTACGTTCTGCATGAACTTCTTTTACCACATGAGAGGATCATCGGTTGGTCAGCTGCTTGTATTAACCGATGATGCTGCAATCAAACATAAATTCCGAAAAGATGGCCCACAGGGAAACCGCTGGATTGGAGCAAATGTGACGGTGTATGGACTTGGATTTAGGGTTAGTATTATAGAATGAGGTTAGTCCCCTTATGTTTTGAGAGTTTTGTCTTTTCGTTAGCAGAACTTATTCTGTTATTTTGTAGAAAGTCAAGATAGACTACAGTGAGCTTGAGAGAACATTCTATAACAGTTTTTTTCACTTTTCTTTCAATATGCCTTTAGGTAATATTTCAAAAACGAGTGCGAGTGACTGAATGGGGGTTCCAAATACCGAGAAACTATGAATGCACAAGGCCGCGAAGCAGCTGAGTGCCTTTATTGTTTCGAGGTGTTTAGAATTCCCATTCAAACACGAAGTACGAGTTTTTGAAATAACTTCTCCATCGATCAACATAAACGTGTTGATTGCATTGTTCATTGATCAACTTGATGCCTCAAGAAGAGTGCTCATCACACAATAGAGCTGATGAACTCACGAAGCACGTGCACAATAGAGCTGATGAACTCACGAAGCACGTGTTATTCCTTTTCTCATTAATGAAAAAGTAGGAAATTATGCACGATGAATTGCTGTAGTGCGGCATTTGGCGTCCGACCATGAGCGAAGAAGGAGCGTCGTTTGTCAGGTTTAGAGAGCCGATAAGCTTATGCAAAGAAGAAAAGTTACTAAAAGAGCCACGAGGCTATTTTGAGGATTACCACTAGCCTGAAAATGCGGTGTTATTCAGGTGTCGAAGAAAAGGACGCGTCAAGTCTAAATTACTGGTTTATCAAGTCGCTAATGAGAGCGATTAGAGTTATCCTGCAAAATTTATTTACGGATTAGTTTATCCATAGGTGAGCAATAGCTGTTATTTGTGTGATTAATGTTCTGGTGTACACGAAATACTCTTAAGAGAAGTTTATTTCAGAGAATGAGAAAATTTACATGTTGTACGGTTGATTGCTGTAAGCTTGCCTGTAAGCTAAGAAGTAACAAACATGAGTGGAATTTATTAAATTTGGATGATGTATGAGTGGAATTATAAAATTTGGAATGTGACATTGTGTGTCCTTATGAATATGTTGATTAAAAACAATTTCATCCCTAGACTTTAAAAATTCGTTCAAACGCTCAAACGAGTGTTTGACGGGGTTTCAAAACTCAATCATCAACCTGAACAAATCCGGCTCCCTGATAGGTCTGAAATCGCATGGATAATGAATGGTTTATGAATTGATGTTCACTTCCTCGAGGTATATTTCAGAGACTTCAAAGTTCTTATGATATTCTCCATTTCAGATCATTTGTATAGATTCTCAATTTTCATTGATAATACATTTATTGATATCTTTTTGCTGATAATTCTCAGTAAATTATTGTGGTACGTGCTCCAGTCTTGTTGATAATCCATTCTAAAGATAAAATGTTTTACCCAAAAAAATTTGAAACGTAATGAAATTTAGTTTTTGTTTTCACAATATCTTTTTGTAGGTAATTATCATTGGATCTGTTGGACGATCGTACACAGGAGATATCGCAGTTGATGATATACGCTTTTCGAATGGATCTTGCAATGGAACATTTTTTGATCTCAAAAAATTTTCCACACAAAGTAAAGACGAGTCTCAGAGTAAGTAACATTTATTGTCTTGCTAAGAAAATAACCCACGGCATATCTTACAATGCGACAAACACAGTATTTGGCCCATCCGCCTATTGTCTTGGTAGGAAAATAACCCATGCATGGCTTATCCTATAATGCAACAAACACGATGTTTCGCCCATCTGTCTATTCAGTTGGTAAAAAAATAACTCATGTTTTTTTTGTGTTTTTTTTTTCTTGTTTTCTTGTTTCATGGATTCACCAATGTTTTATTTGATAACTATACAAATGTTTTTTTTTATTACGGCGGTGCGTTTGTGAAGGGTTTATTAAACATGATTTGAGGAAATTGTTTCCTGATAACTTTTTGTGTAATCTAAGACTCCTGCATGAATATATTATTACTGTATTCAACAGGCAGATGTCCTTTTGACCTTAATCTTTGTGGATGGAAACAAGATATTCTACAGGATAACTTTGACTGGGCTTTCGCAACCCGTTCTAGGTATCAGCAAACGGGACCAAGGAGAGACAATACTGGAAACGGTAATCTAACTCTGCATTATTGTTAGTTGAGCTTTAGAAACAGTTTGAAAAGCTGGAATGACTATTTTTAAGGTTTGCCGATACAAAGCACTTACTTTTGCAAATAAAACTCAAGCGTACCAGAAAATGGGATATCATTCGCCCAAAATCAAATAAGCTTTAAAGAGTATATGACATGAAATCAGTTTTTCAATTTGCAAAATGTATACTATAAAAAACATTGGTTTGCCAAGTTTGAGAAATATACGATGAAAGTACGCCAAGATGCGGCGCATAGAATTTTGAATTTTTCCCGCTAAAAGCCGAGTGTCCCCTCCAAAAGCCAAAAACGTTACGTAACAGGTCATGTGCGTCTCATCTCAGTCCATCCAAAATCGACTTTAAAAGATCTGCAACTAATACAGTTTCTATCGAAAACTCTAGCGTTACAGATGTTTTAAAATCGAATTGTTTCTCTACTTCGTGGCACCATACTAAATGAACTGAGGCGAGACGCACGTACTTTCGTCGTATGTTTCTCAGACTTGGCAAAACAATGTTTTTTTATAGTGTACTTTTTAAAGATTGAAAAACTGTACTCTTGTCATATGCTCTTTAAACATCGAATATCTCTTCCAAATATGAAAATATACATCGGTTGGAGCAGCCCCTAGGCATACTCTAGTCGCACGAGAACAATGGAAAACGTAACAAAATAGCAATTTCTGACGCTTCTGAACTAACAAGAGGTGTGGCTGTGTGCTGCGTGTCTACTTAGCGAACACATTATTGTTGGCATAGTCTTTGACCTTCACTGAAAACATTTACAACGTATCATATGCTGAATTGAATTGGGTGATTATTTTAAACGTACTTTCATACCAGGCATGACAACGTTATGGATTTGATGGTGAAAATTATTGATAAAATCATTTCGATGTCCTCATGACACCATTATAAGGTCAAAATACAATATTTAACAAAGAACATGAATGTTTATGTTAAAAATCAAGTTCAAAGTCCCTAGAGGTTAGTACTTTTATACGTTAGCAAAAATATAGTAATTGATTAAATATTTTGATTTTTTTAAATTTAGTGCTAGCAAGATACCTGTATATAGATTCCACAAAACGGCAAGGATCCAAAGCATGGCTAATGAGTAGAGAAATATGTGGTGAACACTGTCTTCGTTTCTCGTACCACATGTTCGGCAGAGGTATTGGAGACTTGGTGTTTTATAAGAAGCAAAGTGGTTCCTTAGATAGAATCTGGAAGCGCTCTCGGGCACAGGGTCGCCGATGGCATGATACTTTACTGGACGTGCATGGGGTCGGCTGCTACAAGGTAATCAACTTCGTCCAAATGTTCTAATGTTACGCTCGCCTTTGAAATCTCTCCTTTCGACTTCGTATGCTCGCACCACCGTGTAATATCTCTATTTATTACACAAACTGCAGTGGGATATTAAGTAATATCAAAATGATAAAACTGGTAACCCCACTCCAAACGGGGGGAATACAATTTTTACAACACGTGTGCCGATACCAAAAGTCAGCTAATGAGCTTTGAGTGTTTTTGCGCGCTAAAAAAGTTTAAAGTTGAAGTTTAGGTAAATTTTATAATTTAGTAGCCCAGTGCTTCATGGGCAAAGAATTGAACATTTATTTATAAACTCGGTAATACCTCCATCTTAAAATTTTCTCAGATTGTAATTGAAGGTGTCGTTGGACGATACCGTCGTGAGGGAGACATCGCCCTAGACGATCTGTTGCTGCAAAAAGGCAATTGTTGTCCATTGTGGAGCACTTCCTTCAAGAATCAGGAAACTGGTAAGTGGAGTATAGCCCGGTGTCGCTATGTATATTAATTAACGGTGCACAGATTACACAAGGTCTATGAAAGCTTTTCTTGTTTCAGACTCAAAGTACATTTTCTCATTTAGTTCATTTTATTTATAATGTCTTAATAAAAGAAAACCTTGAAGTTGGTTGCTCGTCGTTCCAAATTCTTAATCGGAAGTTTGTTATAAAACAGAAGATAATACAAAACTTGTTTTTATAGTGTTTGCTTATGATATTAGAAAGTGAGTGCTAAATCCTTCATCTATAGATGTAAAATTTCCTGTACACTACCAACAGCAGAACACTATAAGAAAGTCCTAATCTCCCACTTTTTGGTGGAGCGCTCTTGCTATTTCAAATACAAGAAGAAAGAATCCTTTCTGAATAAATGGTCATCGCTAGAGGCTTGGCTTTCGCAAAATATTAATCAACACACAATGCATCATGCAACAGTGCCTATGCTAGCTAAAATAATTTTATATAGTTTAATTAATTAATCTTATTTAGCCTTGATGCTCAAATATGTATATATTGCACATTACTGTACTTGTAACCTACCTAACTGTACTCTTATCTTGTATAACTGTTTTAAAAAAAAAAAGTGAGAAACTACATTAAAACGATATCTACTACATCACTAAGTCTCGAAACAGTTTCAGTAAAAAGACAAAACGCAGCCAGATACTCAGAAATAAGTTTGTTTTTATATATGAGCATGATCGAGAGAGTGTAAGAGGGGAAAAATCAATTTAAGACTACCCTACTCGTTCTCTCACCTCCTTCGCTTGAGATGCACGGAGGATTTACCTACTGAAGTTTTTTTGTATGACAAAAACTTCAATATTTTCGTTGCATCTTCAGGTACAAGAAATAAGCAGCAATCCTTACAGGGTCTCTTGTTAGTGGTCCAACCGCTCATTCATTTACAAGTTCTGTCTCGGTTACGAGTTTGTGTTTTTAAATTAATAAGCCGTTTAAAGATTGCACGTTTCGACAGCTCTGGGCTGGGTTATTCAAAGCCTGGCTAATTTTGTCTTGTTTTGTTTAAATCTTGTCAATTCTAAGATTACAGCTCAATTCAGTCTATTATGTAGGAAACAAGAAAGTATATGTTAAGAATTAAATCCTGGGTTATTGCTAACCGGCCTTTGTGTAACTGGGCCCTGAATTGTTACCATGCTTATTGCTTCTTAGGAAACTGTAATTTTGAAAGTGGTTTCTGCAAGTGGAGCAATTTGAAAGGTGACAACTTCGATTGGATGATTAGAAAAGGCAAGTCAAAGAGCAGGATGACTGGGCCAAGCGGTGACTCGTCAGGTAAAAAAGGTGAGAAACCAAGAAATAAAGAATATTTCTTTTATGTGAACTGAGACTTTACCTTTTTTGTATCTGGTTTGAGATTTTCTGCTTATTATTATTTCTGGTTTGCTTTGTTTGATCCATTCTCGTTTTCTCGTTACCTCACACCAAAGTTTCCCCAAAATTGTGTAAAATCTAAGTTGAGGAAATTTACCAAATCGACATAAATGTAATCTTTTTTGTTTTTGTCATGTTGGGAGATGTTTATAAAACTGACTGAGACTGAATCGGTTAACAAATTATTTTGTAGGTGGAAGATATGCCTACATAGAGTCATCTGAACCACGCATTGCGGGGGATAAGGCCGTTCTCATAAGCGAACAATTGCGGGGGTCGCTCTGCCTTCGTTTTAAATACCATATGTTTGGCGAGGAAGTAGGCTCCTTAGAGATTCACCAAAACAACGATGGGCTTGAGAAAAACTTGCTTTGGAGACAGGAAGGAAATTTCGGAAACAAATGGCACCAAGCATTTGTGAACACAACTTGCAACAGTATTACAGAAGCTTACGAGGTGAATACATACTCTTGCACATGCGTACATCCGTACGTCTATGCTCCATACACTTGCACATCCATAACCTTTATACCTGCATACCTGGCAATCCATTCATCCACGCATCCATGCACTAACATCAATATGTTCATCGCTTGTAAGCTACCAAATTTACAATCATAACTCCGTACAGCCATACACACGCCCATCATCTATTCTATATTTTTTTATTCCCTTGCATCCATAAACCCGTGTATACCAACAACTGTATAACCATACTTCTGTTAACACGTGTACACATCATGCAGACGAACACTTGCGGCAGTGTATCCGTGCATCCATACATCTATACACACCAGATACCTAAACATCAATACATCTTTAGAGTTTTTTCCCACACTGGTTCTCAATGTTCCCTTTTTTGGGACCGATAAGGTTTTAACCCCCCTCAGTAACAAAATATGATAAAACGCAATATTTCCCGTGACAGTTAAGTCCATGTCAGATCTACCCCCACATGCACAAACGCACACACACTGCATATAAAAAAGAATAAAATTCGTAAATGACGTCTTGTTTTGTGCGACAGATCGAAATAATCGCAACTGTCGGTGGCTGGCGGGGCGATATTGCCATAGATGACATCTACTTTACCTCCAACAAATGTCCACCGGCTCCAACCGTCTATAAAGTTGTCAACGGAAAAAACATCCTTCCTCCGTCTTTTGAAGGTAAACACTAAGTCTGATAAAGAACACCATTTTTATACAGATTGCCACTACAATTTGTTTTAGCATAAACAATGTTAAAAAAGCAGAGGAAAGTTATTAATACTTAAAGATTATGGTAGAAAAAGAGTTAATTACTTAACTTTAACTAACCCAAAAGGCTTTAGTACGGACTTTTCAATGATAAAACATTATTTCTTTATGCCAAGTGATTTCCTTTCCGAAATGAAAGCAAGCAACCTTTCAGAATTATGTTTATAAAGTTTAATATTTCTTTTCTTTATTTTTTTTTTATTTTTCAACTACCGTTTGGTTTTGTACTCATGGATTATAATAGTGTTCGATCAGTATTCCTGGCCTAAATCTGGTTACCATTTTTCTTTTTGCCCAGGCTACTGTGGCTTTAGCAAAACATTCTGTGGTTGGACCAACGGAGTTAACAATGATTACTTTTGGATGTTACACCAAGGAGCTACTCCTTCAGCCGAGACTGGGCCAAAGAATGATTACGACAACAACGGTAAGAGTTCATGTAATAAAACATACTTTTCATTTTTAATGCCCGCTAAAATTTCCAACCCAATAAAACCTTTGAGTGGTGCTGCAGAAAAATAGAGTACGAACCTCGGCCATCTGGGATGATTACATGACATCAATTTGCTACACTAGCCTCACACCGAGAGTCATTTTATTAATTCATAATGATGATAGCGGTTATAAAATTAATCGTATGTGCTGTACAATTAAGTATGTTTCTTATTTTTTCTCATAAAGAATTTCAAAGCACTTAAAAATGTTTCTTCTCTTGTTATTCTGTATGTACTAGTACTGTTCTTCCATAAGCACACTTGGTCTAATTTACTAGTATTGGGAATATCAGTGCGGTGATTGGAATTTTCGTTCTTGTCTTTACATAGTGTTTGTATTTAATAAAACGGAAGCCAGGTTAATTGGTAAGGCACAAGTCTGCTACTATTCATGTGGCCTGGGTTGACTCTCTCTCTACTGTTGTCGTGATATAATTGATCTGATGTCATCTCTGACTAGTACCCTAGATGTGAGCAACTTGAAGCAGACTGAACAATGAACCTCTCTACTGCTGCCATTGTGATTATATGATGTCATCTATGACTGGAAACCAAATGTGAACCGTTTGGACCAGGCAATCTCTTCTGCTTTCATTGTGTTGAACTGATGTCATTTCTCACCGGAAATCCTATATGAGCCGCTTGTAGAAGACTATCTAAGATCCTCTTTACTGCTGTCACTGTGCTAATTTAATGTCATCTCTGACTGGAAATCCTATATAAGTCATTTGTAGCAGACTATCTAAGGATCCTCTCTTCTGTATTCATTGTGTTGATCTGCTATCATCTCAGGCAGGAAATCACAAATAATCCGCTTGTAGCAGACTATCTGAGGATCTTCTTTACTGCTGCCATTGCGTTGATCTAATTTCATCTCTGACTGGAAGCAGCAAGTAAGCCTTTTAGACCAGACAATCTTATAATTCTCCTTTCTGCTTTCATTGTGTTGATTTGATGTCATCTACAACTGGATTCCACATTTGAGCCGTTTAAAGCTGGCCATCTAATGATCCCCTCTATTACTATCATCGTGTTAATCTAATGTCTTCTCTGACTGGGAATCCTATATAAGCCATTTGTAGGTGACAATCTAAGGCTCCTCTCTTCTGCTTTTATTGTGTTGGTCTAGTATAATCTCTGACTGGAAATCACATGTGATGTGCTTGTAGCAGACTATCTAAGGATCCCTTCTTCTGCTGTCGTTTTGTTGATCTGATCTATGACTTGAAACCACATTTGAGCCGTTTAGAACAGGCAATCTAAATTCTATTGCTGTCATTGTGCTAACCTGATGTCATCTCTGACTGGAAACATAATATGAGCCACTTGTAGTGGACTATCTAATGAACCTCTGTACTACTGTCATTGTGTTGATCTGATTTAATCTCTGACTGGAAGCCACATGTGAGCCGCTTGTGGCAGACTATATAATGATCCTCTCTATTGCCGTCATTGTATTAACCTGATGTCATCTCTGACTGGAAACCCTTTATGAGCCGCTTTTAGCGGACTATCTAATAATCCTCTCTACTGCGATCGCTGTGTAAATTTAATGTCATCTCTAACTGGAAACCCTATATGAGCCGCGTATAGCGGACTATGTAAAGATCCTCTCTTCTGCTTTCGTTTTTGCTGATCTGATGTCACATCTGACTGAAAACGACATGTGCGCCGCTTGTGGCGGACTATACACGGTTCCTTGCTACTGCTGTCATTGAGCTGTTTTAATGACATATCTGACTGGAATCCTTATGCAAGCAAGCCACTTTTAGCAGATCCACTCTACTGCTGTCATTGCGTTTATCTGATGTCATCTTTGACTGGACACCCTGTAAGCCTTTCATAACAGAATTTAATCAAGCAGTACCAAATATAAAACAAATACTGTCGAAGAATTGGCATTTTATCGAAAAACTGAATGAATGAACTGAATGATTATCGCATACCACAGAATTAATTTCAAATATTTGCGTTCTGGCAAACACACTATTCAGAAATCTTTTAAAATCGTCGCCTTAAGCTTCACCATCTGCCATATTGGGCCACTTGGCCGAGCTCGCCCTAGGAAGATTAAAATTGAGGTTTGGGGTCTGTTTTCAAAATTAAACGTTTTATGAAATTCAAACAGATTTTGAAGCATTGTTAAAACAAATATTTTAAAATGAAATAGTAAAAGTTCTAATCAAACTACTTTCAAAGTGTTTTAAGAATGATTTTAGGTTTAAACTAAATGTAAACTAATTGAAAGTTTAAGTTTAAATATAGTTTATGTTTAAATCAAATAGCGTGGATTAAACATTGCTACCTATGGGCAGGCATAGGGGAAAGGATATAATGGTGGAAAAATTTATGATGGTTCATCACTGTGTACGAACATGCAATCCTTTTACATATTTTTTTCAGGCCGTTTTGCATACTTAGAGGCATCTAACGGCGCCCCTAATGCTGTGGCTGAACTGGTCAGCGGTTGGATGTACGGATCCAGGTGCCTCACTTTTCACTATCACATGTTTGGTAAAGGAGCTGGTGAGTTACAACTCAAACAGATAGGAGTGAGGGGTAATAGTACTCAACTATGGATTAAAAAAGGAAGCCAGTCTCCTCGTTGGCAAATGGCAATTGTGAACTTACCCGGCCAGGAATATAAGGTACATTTTTTTATTTAGAAACAAACCAAAATAGGCGTAGAAGCCTTGTGTTCGCCTACTTGCTTTGCTGGCCTATAATCTCCATCACGAACTCATTATATCTTCTATTATTCATCAATTGCGTCACACTCGTATAACTCACGTCCTTAGAAGTACTCTCAAGTATCACTCAAACAATCTCTCCCTCTACAATTGTTTTCTAGTGCTATTCTAATCGGTCTCTTCCGCTTTTTTATGCCGGAGAATGGGAAAACTGGCAGTTGTTCTCCGGTAAAAAGGAAACATAAACACGGGTGGGAGGATGGGAAAAACCCGAACATTTCGCAGAGAACGACCACCAGAAATAGAAAGGAGAACCACCAAAGAAAATAACTGAACTTGCGAAGCAAGGCTCCCTAAATGCGCCAGACCAAACCGAGATTTCTAACAGAAAATAATGGTGGGTGGATTTGCAGCCCTTATAACGCATGGGAGATAGCTGAAATAAGTTTTTATGAATATCGTTATTAATAATATTTTGCGTTAATTTTCGTTATTTGTGTTGGAAATAGCTCGCTGTAATAATATTGAACACGACAATCGAAACACTTGATTTAAGAATTGTTTAGTTTAAGAGTTACTAGAACATTAGAAAGCTGTAATGTTTGGAAGTGATTCGAGTAACGAGAGGTGACCGCGTGACTGTGTGACTGTTCGTTATCAGATAGGAAGTGAGTGCCGTGATATACGGGAGTGCAAACAAATTAATTGATTACTCTACCGTTACTCATGTACGGGATGGGCGTGCAACATGTGATTTGGACTCTTGACGTAAGGGAAATTACATGTTGTCTTAGTAATTTATTTTAGTCCTGTGTAACTGCAGTATGTATAGGTTACTATGCTGACTTTAATTTTAAACACTGTTGTGCTGCCAGGGATCGAAATAACGGCCGGGCAGGCGCCGGACACATTGTCCGGTCAAACATGATTTTGCTCAGACATACGTGTTTTTGGCAAGACATATTTAACCCATCTCAACTAGTTGCAATAGAGACTACATTTTGCAAGTTACATGATCTGTAAACCTTTCAGCAACGATTAGCGTTCACGACTGAGAAATGGAAATTTTGCAACAGTCTCAACCAAAAGTCCGTCTAGCAATATAGCTTGATATCTAACTTTTCCCTGGAACATGATAAGATTGAATAATTTCTACCATGATTGTCAATGTCTCAAAATTGGTCATCCACAGATTTGTCCGGACAAAGCTCGATTCTTACCAGACATTGTCCGTCGACTGTCCGTTATTTCGAGCAGTTTCTCCCGCGAGCAACGGTGTGAGTCAATAATTCTTAAGAGCTTTTGACTTTCCCTTTCAAGTTTTTTTTATCAATTCTCCCAACATCCCCCCTCGTGTTATAAAAAGGTACATTTACACGGGAAATGCGTTTTGTTACTTAATTAAATTAATTCATCTTTCCTAGGTGGCGTTTGTTGGCGTACGAGGTTCGGATTATCGAGGTGATATTGCTCTTGATGGGATCCGCATCAGGGATGGAGGCTGCTTCTCGACAGCCTTGGGGCTCTTTCCTCCGATAGACCGCTCTAATGGCCTCGGTAAGTACGAAAAATGAGTTAAAATACAATAGCTTGAAACGAAAGGCAAGTTTGGATAACACATCATGTTATCAAGCTTAATCAACTCGCTTTGTTTAACTAGTTAGGCTGCCATTCTTAATTTTTTTAAAAAAAGTTATCTTTTAATCTTCGATTAACTCTACACCCACTCGAACTTATACCCGGTCAGATACCGCATGGACTCTCGCTTAACAGGACATTAATAACTCAGTCACTCCTAAACTTAACAGGGTTTCTTGTTTCTTTATAATCGAAACAGTAAGCTTGACCAAATTTCATTGTTCTTATTTTTTGACGACTTCAACATCAAAGATTATTCCGGAATGATGGAAAGCTGAGTGGCCTTTAGCGGGAAAGAAGGTCGCACAAATATTCAACCCTCGACCTGGCCGGGAATCGAACCGGGGACCTCAGGATTGGGAGGCAGAGACCTTACCACTGCACCAACCCCTCTGAAAAGCAAAAAACCTCGCACCGTTACGAGTTTTAACTTGAGTTGGAAGACTGAACTTTCCCTTAAACTGTCTGTGTTGGTCACTTCTATAGTTAGTAAAAAATAATGCGTGTTTACTGTTCAACCTTTTGCGAGTATGCGTATGTTAGCAAGATGCCAAATCGACGTTAGCATTTTACCTTATCATAGAAAATTAACGTTACTCGAAACTCTCGCGTACCGTTAAAATTTGCGTTACTCTTAGTCACGTTAATTTTGTTCCGTGTTAACCTGGGCAAAATTAATTAAGCGCAGTGTTATTTTTTGCGCTCTTGGTTTCCAGCATTTTATACTCAATTTCGGAATCAACCAGACGTTCTTGACACAAAAAAAAAGGCTTTTCTTCTGTCCGTTTCTCTTTATTTTTAATCTCTCATAAAGGCTAGATACATGCAAAGATAAAAAACGAAGGCCGGTATCATGGACTGCTTGAAAACTGACGCTAGAAATGACCAGATTCTGTCAAGGAACTGCTACCTTTAAAATTGTTGCGTCAAGCACATTTATGGCTCACTTTCGCCAATTTCCATTATTGTGAAATTCTACCTCCTCTTTCGTGTTAGTTTTTTTTATTCGAAAGTCGGTTTTTTTTATCATAATCGTACTAATCTAACTCGCGTTACTATAAACAGGTAATCGCATGGGGCCGAGTAAAATTAATAATTAATTTCACAAATGTTTTCAACTTTTTCCAAGCGACGAGGGCAATTTGGTAAAATATTGAATACACAAGTAATATTCATCCTAAATATTTTACGAGTAACCAGGTGGTTACATGTTAATGACATCGAGGGCGACATTCTTCATTTCCCGGTATCCCACGAGAAAGCGTTGCATAACATAACTCATTTATCCCGAATTTCTTTGAAAATTGTTGTAGATGTAAAACAATCTTTGCAATCTCTGAAAACATTCGGAAATCTTCGGTAGGGGTTTGAAATCATTTCTAAGGTATTTTCATGATTTTTAAAAATAGTTTGGAAAATCTTCGCAGGTATTCGGAAACTTTCGGAAAATTTCGAAAGTTTTCGAAAACCTTCCGAATAGTGTTTCTTAGGCATTCTTAAGATTTTTTAAAGTTTTCAGTTGGAAAATCTTCGGAACTTTTCGGAAGTATACTTGCGACCAATCAACACTAAGCAATTTTGTCCTGAATTAAGAAAAATAAACCCGTTTGTACCCAATAAGCTGGAAGTAATTTTGCCCTCAATGTTATAAAGTTAGGTAATAAAACACCTATCGTAACTAATTGCACCGTTCGACCTTGGCATTGTTCATGTGCCAATGTGTATGAATAAACAAAGAATTAAGGTAATGCCTTCACTCAGACTTCTGTATAATTATAAATACTGAACTAACTTAAACTCACACCTGTTGTTTTAGTAAACTGCGACTTCAACAAAGGTTTTTGCAAGTGGGAAAACCAGGAATGTCAAGGGCGCGGGGGAAAGAAAAAAGGAGAAAAAAAATTGGAAAACGACTTGAAAAAAATTCGATGTTTGAACAATGAAAAAGACGATTTCAACTGGGAGCTAAGATCGTGGAGAACGCCATCAGCTAGTACAGGACCTGATGGGGACCATACTCCTGGCACAGGTATAAATCTGACGTCAGTCTTTAGTCGTTATGGCCCTGGTCATGATTGGCTTGTATAATACTCAGTAATAATAGATAAAAATTTCTCCCTTTCCCACATTATCCCGAGTGTTTCATTTCCTTTTTTCCCATGTACCTACAAATACCAACAGTGAACACCTGAGCTGGCCGAGTCAGAAAATCGAGTAACACAAACTAGCAGCAACAGAGAAGTACACATACGCTTATTTGACCTTGATTGACTAACTCAGTAATCGTGTTCGTTTTAGTTACAGTTTAGCTGTAGTTCAGCTCGGAGACATTAGCTAGTAATAGCAGACGAGATAAAATTCATGTTTATTATATAGATATTGATGAAATGCCAGGATTTTTACTTTAAAGTCCCTATCAAGCTTATTTTTTTAAGTTCCAGGTGGAAAGTTGAACCCTTTAATAATAGTAATTTCGAAAATTAAACCTTTTTTCGCCGTTCCTGTTACATTTTTTAGACTTGAAGCGTGCAATTATGACGTAGCAGGAGGCATATGACGTAGCACGAGGCATGAAGCAG
>JAOBRD020566816.1:0-16269 GCA_027575215.2 Hydrozoanthus sils | reverse complement strand
AAAACTGAACTACGTTTCGGTGTGGCATACACCATCGTCAGGTTCCAAATGTAAATGCGTGTAAACTTCAATCTTAAACCTGACGATGGTACGGTGTATACCACACCGAAACGTAGTTCAGTTTCATTTTTATTAACTACTTTCTTAGTAAAATTATTATTATTACTATTGTTATTATTATTGTTATTAATGTTATCATTATTATTGTCTTTATTACCATTAGTATCAGTATTGTTAGTCATTAGGAACGCATGGATACCAATACAGTAAGCCATATAGGGTGCATTATGTTACAAGCATTGATCCACAAGAAAACAAAGAACAGTTTTAAAAAATAGTCTTTGTATCCTAGACTACCAAATTTCACAGTCTATAAAATTAACGTATCAATTATTTCCTAATCCTATAGTTTAAGCAATTTTCAGCATGCAAATGAGAAGATGAAATGCTTTTCTCTAGTCTCTTATACGCTCTTTACATGATACCGGAACAAATTGTGGTCAGATTTCATTCCGGATCGAAAATTTCGATCCGGTACGAGAACCGGGATGAATTCATTCCGAATGAATCATTCCGGTATGAAAAATTTTGAAGTATTATGTAAACAAATGCGACAATTTGTATGGAACCGGGACGAACTCGTTCCTGAATGAAACTCTATCCGGTATCACGTAAACACCGCCTTAGAATAGTTTTAAAAAAGTCAGCGCTGCTACAAATAATTTTCCATTAGATGAACAGAAATTGGATTAAGAATTTTCGCTGCCTGTTCGGCATTTCTTCGTATTGTTTACAATGATTGTTAGCACAAGTTTCTTATTGCACAAACCTTTGTCGCACCGCTGACCGATCCGTCCAGGGGCACAAAGACATCTTCCGTGCATTGGGTCACAATTTATTCCACGTATGCACGAGCAGCGTTGCACACAATTGAACCCGTATCGACCCTCGGGACAAGCTAAGGATAGAGATATATTGCTTAACCTAACAACTCTCGCGGTTTATAAAGCTGATTAGATTGATCCCTCTAGTGTCTTAAGTTCGAGCATATTTTAAAAAAACGCAATAAAACCAAACTCAGAATGTTTTCCATTAATTGGCTGACGCTGTAGTGGCTTCCCTGCCTATTATTAATTTTCCTGTTATTTTCGTGTACTATTGTGTATTTATGTACCTTTGGCATTTTTCAAGCCGTGTACTCATTTACCAGGCAAAATTATTAAAAAAATAAAAAGTAAAATAAAATCATAACTACATCTATAACTATAACTTATAACAAGTTGTAACAAAATAGTGTCTCCGGATTTTCAATTCATTGCCTTGTAATAATTTAGCTATATATGATTATATTTAATTTTTGCTGTATATTTCTAGTTTGTTTTCTTTCTTCTTTCTTCGACCAAAAAATGAAATAAACTATAATCAGCTGGGTGTCTACCCTAAACTCAGATTATTGCAGACAGCTGAAAATCTCGTATCTTTTAGTTTCTTTCTCTCATTTTGTTTTGTAACAAAAGCACTAAATAAAAGTTATTGTATTGAAATTTAATAAAAAAGCCTTTTAATTCATCCAGCTTTACGTGGTTTGTGGATAGCTGTTTGCCTATGATTATGTCATTTGTCCTCTAACATAAATATTACTCAGCTATGTAGTAAATATCGCCAAGTATAAGAAAAAAACTTGTTCTCTTTTTGTGACTGCAAGCAGTTTTGCTTCTACGACTGTCAGTTTATAGCAAACTTGGACTGGTACTGTGTAGTTGGCAAAGATGCACAAACCTTTTTCACACTTATCGCCCATCTTCCCAATAGGACAAACGCACTGACCGCTAAATGGATCACAACCAATCCCCGCACCGCATATGCAACGACCTCGACAGAAAGCCCCATAAGAACCTTCCGGACATACTACACATGTAAAGAGAACGCTACGTTAGAAAAAGGGAAGTGTAATTTCGGTCATTTTTGCTCATAAATTTGGGAAAAACGACAACAGTAAATACACTTTGAAAAATGTTAGTAAATTACTGGTTTACAAACACCAAAAAAAACAAGGGCGCTGTTGCTTTGGTCTGCTATTTTTAGCGTCTTTAACTGAACTCTAAGAGACGCTCGCGACGTGTTCATATATAAATTGTTTTGGAAGACAAATCCGAGTTCTAAATCTATATTTAAATGGGTTCCAGACAACCCAAAGCCTCTAATTCTCACTGTGTCGTTTCCGTGAATAAGACACTTTACCTGACTTTGTTCTAGTCGACTCAGCTGTATAAATGAGTACCAGTGCTACTGGGAGCTAACCTGCGACAGGTTAGTGTCCTGTCAAGGGGAACTCTCATCCGCTTAACACTACAGAAACCGGAGATAAGCGCCGACCTAATGGGCCAGTAGGCACGAGAAATGATTTAGTTTTCGTTTAGTTCTAATTACCAATTACGCTCTATCATTACCCAGGGCTTCTTGTAACATCCGAAAATGTATTGCAGAGAGGCATCTAAAGCTTGGCCACCGTTACCTTGGTTACAGGAAGGTCCTGTTAGCCCAGCGGAGCATGGATACTCGCAGTTTCCGGTCACATGATTGCAAGATATTCCTTGTGGACATGCGCATTTCGATCTACAGTGCGGACCGTAATGGCCACTAAAGCACTCTGTAGAGAAGAAATTTTAGAGGAAGAACAATGAGCTGTGCCTACCATTTTACATAAAAATAATTCTTATTGAAAAGTCTATCAATTAGCTATCTAATCCTCGTTAACTCTTTCAGTCGCAGATGTATTGCTAAATTCTACTTTTCATAGAACAATTTTGGGAGAATTCCAGTTTTTATTTTCAGTATTTTATCTTGTTTGATCAATTACCATTTTCTCATTGTCTTGTTTTATATGTGCTACGTAAAGAGAATTTATGTGCCTTAATTCAGTGTCGAAAACGTTTTAAAACAGCAAAAAAACCTAGCCTATCATTTTAAACATTTATAAGCAAACCAATCTTCATTCAGTAACGAAGATGACCACAGTTTCGAACACGTTTTAAATAATTCTAAGAAACTTTTAGACTAACATTTATGTATTAATAACTGACTGGAACTGAAAGGGTTAACTAATGTTTGTAAACCCAGTGTCCGTAAGGAGGCTAGTCGATGACAACTGATTCTGAATAGGGATATTTCACTTTTGTCATGTTTAACGAAGCAAACTTCCGAAATGTTTCGAAAGCTTGATGCCATGGGAAGCGAAGCTGGCAAAAATCTAAAATATTTTAAGTTTAATCTCACAGTCGTTCGCTGTGATTTCCAGCTTTGTTATTTACACACAACTTCTCCTCTCTAACTGTCCTTCGAATGCATCATCAGTATTTTGCTATTATTCAATTCTAAAGCCAATTTTTGGACCTTCCAGAGAGGCATCTTTTCCCTCTGTGAAGTCATCTGAGCCAATCTTACTTGTGTCGCAAGTTGCGCCATGATAGCCTGGTTTACAGGCACAGCTACCATTCACGTGGCTACACATCCGGGTATTATTAGTACTGCAGTTACATCTTCGAAGGCACTTGGCGCCATAGAATCCAGACGGGCACCCTATGAAACAAAAGGCCGATTGAGGAGCACCATTCAATGTACCATACATTTTACTTTCATTAATTCGCAATCTCTACTTTTAGCAGGGCTGCTTTAATTTCAGAACTTATCAATCGATCAATGAAATAGCAAAGGCGCTGGCTAGCGCTATTTTCAAAAAACAAATTGCTTTGGTGCATTAGAAAAGCTATGTTCTTAAATAGATATCTACCTCGAGGTACAAATGTCTGTTATTCTCAGCTTGACTAACAACAAAACGCGTTGCATATGTTGACAAATTTACTCCAGTGCCTTTCTAATTGCCGTCTAGTTAGCCCCAGCTAGCCCAGTTAACCCAGTTAGTAAGGCACCAGTCTGTCATGCGCAGTCCCAGGCTCAATTTCCGGTGCTGGACCTTCACTCAGGGTATTTAAATAACTGAGCAGAAGGTGGTGGCTTTGCTTTAACATCTGCAACATAGCTCCTATTCCATGAGGTGGATATGCTCAAAGGCACTTACATGATCAATTTACCCACCGGCGGACCTGGATACACATATATGTACATCAAAGAGGTCCAAGAATGCTGTTGCTTATTTTATCGACCCCAAAAGGGAAGAAAAGCTGAATAAACTTTAGTGGGGTAGAAGGCCACCCAAATATTCAACCCTCGACCAGGTTGGGGATGGAACCGGAGACCTCAGGGTTGGAAGGCAGAGATCTTACCACTGCACCAACTCCTCCGTTGTTGTAAAACCTATTGGACTTGAAAAGAGTTGTGAAGACTATCAAACTAAATTTAACTTACTCTCAGTGCAACGAATGCCTCGGTATCCAGGTTTACACGTGCATTTACCATCCACGTTGTTGCAAGATTCTGTGGTTGCATTTCTGCAATTACATCTCCTTAAACATTTGTAACCATAGGAACCCTTGCGGCATTCTGGGCAAAAAACCGTAACAGTTTACCGTCGGAATAAAATGACCTTATACGTTGCACCATTATCATCTAAAAATAGACAATAGAGCCGGTTATCACAGTTTCTAAAAGGTAACAGAGTTTTTGCTTATGGCTAGTGCAAAAGTTAAAAAAATCAGTAGAGATGCGGATCTGCTTAGCTTAAACCAATACCGTGTCACCGATCACCTCGAACTGATATTCGCTCGTAAGTCTCACGCGTAGTCTTGTGGAAACTTTACTGTTTGTAACTAAAATTAATATTTATTGGAATTGCTGTTTTCACCTGAAGTCATAGCGGCCATGCTGGAGTTCTTGAACAAAATAATTTTTTTTCTTTTGTGTAGGCACCAACATGGCCGCTTCGTTTTTGCCTTTTGCGTCTCAAGGGAGTTCATGAAACTCAAGAATTTTGTGTTTTGTTAATAAATTTTGCGAGTGGATCGCAGAATACAAGAGCATCGGAAATGACGTGAGGGAAAATCTAACCATAGAACTAAGTCTTCCGTCAAAGCATTTCACTGCTCATCAAATCGATCAAAAGTCGATATTACAGATTAGTATATCTAAAATCCACGAACATCCAGAGGACACCTTCAATTTCGTTCGAATCAAAACTACAGTTAAAGAAATTCTTGCATGCCGTAGATGATGTTCCAAACAAATGCCTCTCTTAATAAAACACCTTTTCTTTATTCCTCAAAAGAAACAACTTTCCGGGCGTTTGCTCAAGAGCCTGCGGTACTTACTTTTGCCACAGTTAATGCCTTGGTAACCTGGCCTACACTTACACTTTCCATCAACATGATAGCAAGTTTTAGTAGTTTCGTTCCTGCAGCTGCAGTTTTGTAAGCACTCAAAGCCGAATGTTCCAGGGGAACAACCTGAAGCAAAACAATATCATTATTAATGTGCTTTGGTTTCGCCCTTTCAGGCTGCTGTTGATATACACACCCTTTAGCTAGGATGCCGTTCTTAATATTAAACTGTCCTTCTTTTAATAATACTAGAAAGTACCAGTAATGGTGTTGGTGCTAGTAATAGTTGACAAGAATTCCAGGAACGCACGTTGGGTATCGTCAATGCTTTATTTGACTTGAAGGCAGAGGACACTGCCGAAACATGTATGCAAAAAAATTGTGATGACATATTATTGACAGTTAAACAACATCAATAGTAAAAAATTGGCTTGCGTTTTTGGCATTTAAGGCCTTCATAACCTTGACTGCAGATGCATTTTCCGTTTTCGCTATTACAGTTACTTGTTGTTTCACCATTACAGTTACATTTGAGCAGACATCGAAGGCCATAAGTTCCTGCAGGACAATCTAAGAGGGAAGACGGGCATTGTTACTTCCAGGAAAGAAAGATCACACCAAGTATCTAGAGTTAATGGTAAAATTTCAAGGAATGCTGGAATATTTCTTAAGCTGCATCATTATTTCTCGCATCTACAATTCCGGCTACTCTATTTATAATATCATACACCACTACATCTCTCACGCTGTTGTTGCTTGGAGATGCACCAGCAATCGAACACACAAAAATCCTTATGAAACAAAAGCACCTAGTAAGAATTCTATTTTTTACCACAGTATTTCGGGAAAAATGAAAACCAATTGATACCGCTTAACCTTCTTGATACTTTAGACTTTCCAACTTTTTTATGAACTCCAGACAAATTCATTCATAACAGACCGTTTTCAAAAATGGAGGGGAATTTAGTATTTTTTGTATGGATTCAAATTAGGCTGGCTAGCCTCGTTCTCGAGTTAGACTTCCAAAAGAATATGTTACCCAAAGCGATTCCAGGACCAACTGTTTGAGTGCACACAGAATACATTAAAATAGCCGCCATTTTTGAAAAATGTCTATTAGCATCAACGAAAGCTTCCGCAAGCACTTGACAGCTACTTCCTGTATACAAAGAACATTTATTTCTACAACACAAGTTACGCTGGAATCTTCTGTCTGAAGTTAAGAATTTTGAAACAGTGACACTCTCTATATAAATACAAACAATATCTAATCAATATTCTTCGTTCTTCTCTCCTCTTATTGTGTAAGCCTTTTTCTCTTTTTTGGTAAGCATTGTTAACCGAGTAACCCAAAGATTGAAACTTAACTAATCTAGAACTAAGACCTCCCATGATACTATTTTTCCAAATATAAGCAAAAGAAGACAGCAAAAAATGAAGGCAAAATTAGAAACTTTACGTAAAAGCGAAAAGAAAAATGTTGCGTGTTTCGTCTTTTTCTTCGATGACGATCATATTGCTACACCACTTCTAAGAAGAATTGTGAAGAAGGAAAAGTTTGCAAGATGATTATTGCCGCTTTTCCTGACGCATTTCATGAAACACATTGGTCAAGGTTGATTCTAGTGTTAGAAGCTTTATACCAATCAGTTAATCAAATAACACTGCCAATCTACGCACACGTCCTCTACATGCCTTTGCCTTCCATACCAGATCATTGAATACAACAATTAGATAAAAATCTCCATTGCGTGGAAACAGCACTGCCAATCTATTGTTGAACACACACGGAACATCATTAAAAACGATAATTAGACAAAATCTTGCTGATCTGAATTTTCAGCGTTCAATAGGAAACCAAGTTTTATCCTTTTCCTTAGAAGGGTTTTCAAAACCTGAAAGACTTTTCAAGAATAGTACGAAACACTAATGCATCGGGAGTTATTTTGATTAGTAGGCATTTCCAATCGAGAAAAAAGAAACTTAAACCATACACAGAACTTACCATTCTCACAGATTTTCCCTTGGTAACCAGGCCTACAAGTACAGTTCCCACTTACAGGGTCACATCTCTGTGTTGTTTCGCCTCTGCATTTGCACTTTTGTGCACATCCGTTTCCGAAAAAGCCATTAGGACATTCTAAACATGAAACAAGTAAAATGTTTGTTGGTCAGTTCCAACGGTGATTCTTCAAACGCGATACGAAAATAAACTTTGTTGTCTACACCGCTCTAGCAATTTTGCAACCAGAAACGTTCATTAAGACAAGAAAAGACATCGTCTTCAGTTCTTAGGTTGAGATAGGCTTTTTCTTTTGACCAGTAAGAGCAAATACATTCAATAAGAATAATAAAAACAGTAAAATTTACACTATTATTAGTAATTTAAATAAATACAGTAATAAAGCTAATAGCACTAATGACAATAAAAAAGGGTGGCAACAGTAAATAAAAGCTACAAAAAAGTTTCTTAAGACAGGCAAAAACTGAAAAAATTCTTGAATTCCGTAGTACGCCTCGTCCTAATTAGTTTCAATACAAAAACGGAGATCAAATTACCCAGAAAGCAGCGAGAACCAGTGAACCCAGGGCCACATCTACACACACCGGATACTCGGTCACAGGACTCTCCGTGTGCACACCTGCATGACCTCTGGCAGTCATTACCATAGAAACCAGGTGTACAAACTGAAAAGGGCTGAAATCTCTTTGTAACGGGATTAAAAAATATTACATCAAGCAAGACCATTATACCAGTTTTTTCACCCGTGATGTACTGTTAAGCAATGTAGATAGTCCATATGTTTCCGTACTTTTATTCGATGCTGTATAACTCTAACGTACATGCAAACAAACGAAAGATCTATACTTTATGTTAAACACTCGTTATATTAACAGTTACATTCAATGACATTTTTGATTAAGAAAATTCTATATAAATCACTCACAGCCTAAGAGTAGGCGCTGAAAACGTTCTAACTTCAGTTCAAAGCATTTAAGTTTGGTAATACAGCCCGAAGGAGGGTATATTTTTTGGTATTCAAGGATATTGGTCAACAAATGCTAGGAAGAGACGATTGTAGATTAGTTAACTAAATGAGGAACGAAGATGAGAGGGGCAAAGTAAGATCTTTATACAACATTTTCATAGTCATATGAAGCATATATGAGAACACAGGATTGTCTTTCAAGACCGATAGATGGTCGCTTTAGGTACGCCGTATGATCGAGACTATCTAAACATATCAAAAATGGGTGAAAATGGTTCCAAAAACCGAAATTCTAACCTGTAGGAGTCCTTTTGTCACAACGCTGACCAGCAAAACCTGCTCTACAAATGCAGACACCAGTCACGTGATTACATGTCGCTCCATTTTGACACTGACACGTGTTACGACACGCTGGACCATATCTTCCTTTGACGCACGCTGTAAGACATTGATTAGATTCAGGGTGACAGCTAGCTAGAAATTGATTAGATTCAGAGGGCAGCTACAAATTTTATTGAAATCACGAGACTATTCCCTCGACTTTGCGAAATTCTAGTTTTATTAGTGCCTAAACAGAAATCGTTTCCTAACGTATTTCACTCAAACTTTTCAGGGCTTTTAACCAGTGAACTATTAGTTTAGCTATAGATTTTGAAATTATGTTAGGATTGTTCCGTTCATTGATCAATGACGTACCTCTACCACAGTTTTGAACTCGGTAGCCTGGCTTGCAAACACGATGCCCACTGATATAAATAGTATGAATTCCGATTTTTCCAGGATAAAAAGTCCCGACTCGTTAAGATAAATCCCCATTTACAAAAGAAATCTTTCAATAAGATACTTATACACATATTTTATAGCACGCCTGCAATTTAGATTTTTCAGTTTTTTAGGCATTTTTGCTCCAGCAATACCAATATAATTCAAAAATGACAGCTTTTCTTCTTCGCCCTTTGTTGATTTTATTTGGGAGCTTCCATTCTCGTGAAACTGAAAGCAATTCATATTGACCAAATTACCTCTAGTTCATCGTTTGGTATTCAAACGCCTTACTGCCATAACTAAAACGTAATCACAGATTGAATAAATTTATCCAATTTTTAAGCAACTGCAACAAAAAATCCCAAGGGAATAGCTTAAATCATGATTGGCAAATATAAAATTCGCTTCATGACTTAGCCAATGAAAATGCTAGAAAAACCATTTGGGACAGAAAATGGCGAAGGAATATAGTATTGTATCTAATTTGCAAAATAATACATCACAACTCACAGTATAATGCAATAGTCTATACTAGTTTATTGTGAAACCCATCTTAGCTATATCATATGAACTAAAAAGGAAGCTATTCCATCATGGTTACCATGAATAACATAGTATAAAAATATACAAATGAAACTTATGAAACAGATTTTAGTACCCAGAGTACAACGCGGTCCAGTGAAGCCTGGTGAACATTTGCAAAACCCAGTCACTCGGTCACAGGCCTCTCCGTGTGCACAGCGGCACAGCTGTCTGCACTGCTTTCCGAAATATCCGTTCGGACATTCTGCAAAATTTACCAAAGGAAATTGCTTAAACCAGAGTTCCAGTAAATGTTTATACAGTTTTCTTACCGATCTGGAAGAACAAACGTTGAGAAGGAAGAATGTTCTACGCTAAGCTATTTACTACTATGGCCAACGGGATTCTAGCTATCACGAGAAACAACATGTCAGAGTCGAAACATAAACGTAAGGTTCTATTTATTTGTTGTTATGGACAACGGGGTTCTACAAAGAGAAACATCACTGAACCGAAGAGTCGAAACATTAACGTAAGATACTATCTATTTGTTGTTATTGACAGCGGGATTCTATCAAGATAAATAACATTAGAGTCGAAATATTAAGGTAACATACTATCTATTTGCTGCAATGGCCAACGGGTTTTATCAAGATAAACAACATTGCAGAGTCGAAACAATAACGTAACGTAATATCTATTTGCTGTTATCTTCAACGGGATTCTATCAAGAGAAACAACATTGCAGGGTCAAAACATTAGCGTAACGTGCTGGAAAGAACATAAACAGTAAGATAACGAGGTATTATAGTAACTTTTAACCATCAGCTGTTTCTAAAAAAAGTGTCATATTTTCTAGCTCGCTCTTTAGTGTTCGACATCTTCAATTTAAAGAGTGGGTTGATTGCATTCTAGAAAGAGAGTAGAAATTAGGGGATACCGAAGTCTCAGCCTGAGGCTCCAGAGCTTTTGAGCAGCATTTTGCAGGCTTGTTAGTTCTTCTATTGGGTTCTATTTGGACCAACCGTTTTTGGTTGGTTGAATTGGTTGAGTTTGGTTGATAAACCATTTCAACCGACTCTGACCTTGGTTGAAAGAGCTGAAAAGGTGTCAACCAAAAAAGATTGGAAAGTGTTCTATTGAGAATATCAACTAAACCAACCAAAACCGGTTTAGGTTGAAATGGTTGAGCCTGATAGAACACGACCTAAGTGTCCACAAAGAATCTAGATGGAAATTTGCTCTGCCAAAGAAAACTTAAGTTCTTTTTGGTCACTTGAAATATTGTAGAATAAAAAGTAATGAATGACGACATTTACGAGAGGTGTTTGTGGTTATACCCTAAAACCTCACCTAGCGGTTGGTCACTGATCTCACAGTATTTACCGCTAAAACCAACTGGACAGATACATATTCCGGTCACATGGTGGCAAGTAGAATTGTTCCTACAGTAACAGTATTCACTGCAATCTTGCCCGTATCTTCCAACTGGGCATTCTGTGAAAAAAGGTTAGAAAGTGTAGACTATGGTATTGGAGATAAACTCCATTCCCATATAGTTCGTTAAAGCATCCATGTCTCTCAAACGCATTTTTATGTAACTCTAGAGTGCAAAATAGTTCTTTTAAGTGCAATAGTCAAAAAATGTTGGAAAAAACATAGAAACTCTCTAAGTATAAGCACACTCACTAATACCATAATAGTTTAAACAAACCTAAGATTGAGTTTTACAACACAGTAGATTTTAAAATGTATTTACTTAATGATCGAAATACCTACAGCCTTATTTACTTAAGCAGTTCGCTAGATACGATGAAAACTATTGAAACTCGAACCAAACGTGTTTCGCAACTTTAGATCCACTTGCAAATGTTTTGACATTCCTGTGTTCTTTTTTGAGGGTTTTTTAGACATCGGCCTGTTTCTCCTATATAATACCAGTCACAGTCGGCACAGTAAATTTTATAAACAACATTAGGTTGCTTATCAATCAGAGGTCTGAACTTAAGAGAAGGGAATTCTTGTTGTAGGATTTTCAAGGGTTTGTTGACAACTTGAATGTCATGTTTCTTTAAAATTCTTGTTAAGGGTTATGTAACAACATTTGCAAGTGGATCTAATGTTGCTAAACAAGCTTGGTCATCGATTTTAATAATTCAACAGTTATAGACAAAGGATCCTTCCGTGTGAGAAAAACTCTAGAGTCTTGCCATACCTCTGCTACCAAAAATGCTGACAATAATTCTAAACTACTTCCCAAACAGTATTGCATTATTTTTTTTAAAAAAATAGTCCATAGTTATCTCTCTTAACATTGTTCTAATTTCAATTTACATTTTATCTTACCTTATGATTTTTATATATACATTTTAATCGTTTTTCTTACGCTTCATCTGATGAAGGCTGTAGAAGAACACCCGAAAGCTTATTTTTGTAGTTACAAGTTTTAACCAGAGAACATTTTGTGTTTTTTTAATTTTTAGTACTTACTTTGTTCACAAATAACACCAGTCCACCCTGGGGTGCATAAGCACTGAGCATTTCTCAAATCACAGCGGGCCGAATTCCGACAGTCATCGCAGGTCAAGCTGCAGTCGGGCCCAATCAATCCCGGCGAGCAGGCTTGGGTGAACAATTGATGACAGCAAAGACGATACATGAAAAAACCCGAAGGACATAGGTGATTTGCATGCTCAGTTAATAAGAGCTTTCGTCAAAATGCATAAAAAAATTTTTAGTATATTTTTTTAAAAACGAAGTAAATGCCAAATTTGAACTAATGTGGCTTCAGAAGTTTAAATTTTAATTTAAACTTTTGATATAAAAATATCATTGCGGGTAACTTCTTTACCCTTGATTCCCTCCTCCCAAAGTGGGGATAGTGTTTCCGAAACTTAAATAACCGATACTTTGCATTACCTTGATCTTGCTGTTGTTTCACTCCTGCACTATGTATATGACGACCTCCGTCTTGCTGAGTAGCAGTTTGGGTCACAACGAACGACGCTAGAGATTTACAGCAAGAAGAAATCCTAATTAAGCAGGACTGGTCTTGTCCTATGCGTTTTCTCAAATGTTAACCTCACACTAAATAACACTACAGAATCGGCTTTAAAGCAAACACTTTAAACAAAATACTGTCCTAAATTTAACCTCTCTGATCTTTCTAGATAGATAGATAGATAGATAGATAGATAGATAGATAGATAGATAGATAGAATTGATTATAGCTGTAATATTTCAATAAACCTAAAATCTTAAATAAAGCTTTTATCAAACATATTTGTTTTGCACACAGAAACATTAATGCACCTCTTTCTTAACCAGTGTAACATTTGTCTTGTTTATTTAAGGCAGAAAACGATGTACATTGTCTGACTTGTTACAATCAACTTCTCAAAAGTAGATCTTACAATGGCGCTCTCTACAACAAAGTAAAGTCTCGAATATCGAAAGGCTTAAGACCTCACCATAGGGTAACTCATAACCATATATTATCCTTAGTACTCTTCTCTGCATCCTTACCTGACACACGTATGTGTGTAACAGGACGGAGCGGATACAAGCCGCGAATAAAGTTTCCATGCAAATATTAGTCTCCTCTCTTTACGGCTATCGATGGAATAAAAGCGTAGCTATGATTGCTGTACATAAACGTACCTCTACATGTGGCTTGGTCCTGATCTAGAACGAATCCTGAACGGCAGAAACACCTGTAGGAACCAACAGTGTTCTGACAGCCTTGAGTGCAACCAGAAAGTCCCTAATAAAACAGTAGTTTGGATTGAGCGCGCCAGTTAAGCTTTGTGTCTGATCGTGATTTAATACGCACAATAAGTAATAAGATAGGTATTAGTCGTTAGGGTTTTTTCCAACTTTATATTCAACAGTCATGTGTGATATTAGCGGTCGTGTGTGATATGCAGCATTCATGTATGTGATGTTTTATCAGTCATGTTTGATATTAGTGCGATATTCAAAAATAATATTATAATAATAAATAATGAAACGCTTTCCGAGCATTTTGCATAGTCTCAACACTCTTACAATTATTTGCAATTGACTTTGGTATTGGGGGTCTTAGATCGTCCGCTATATACGGCTCATATTAATATTATATTCATTAAGAGTTGACCTCGATTTAGTAGTTGGCATACCGAGACACCGCGATCACCCTACTCTTTTTCGACAAGTGTTGTGAGTTCTTTTAAGTCTCCCGATAGGAGATTGAGAGACTGGGCTTATCCTTATCCGAGAAGACGCGAAGGTCTCACCGTTTACAGTTGTTAGATCAATGGCAGCACCTTCTCCTCAGTTATTTTAAATCCCTGAGTGAAGGTCTGGCACCGAACCCGGGCCTCCCGCACGAAAGAATGGCGCCTTACCAACTATGCTAACAATTGCAAGGCGGCGGTATCATGTGTAATATTCAACTGTCATGTATGATACTCAACAGTTACGAGTGATATTTCATTAGTCATGTGTGGTGTTGAACAGTCATGTGTGATATTCAACACTCGTTCTTTGTATTCTATCAGTCATGTTTGATACGTAACAGTCATGTGTGATATTCAACAGCTATTTGACATTGAAAATCAGGTAGCATTGTTAATAGTCATCTCTGAGTTTTAAAAGTTAAGTGTTAAGGCACCGACTCACTGTCCTACACTCGTCAATGTCTCTACATTCCTTGGGATTAGTCGACGAAATGACGTAACCAGTACCACATCTGCATCTGTCGGGCCAAACAAATGGAGCAAGTAAGTTAAAAGTAATTAAGTAACCTGGTCGGCCTCTAGGTTGGGATATACGCTACTACAACACAGCCAAACAGCAGGTTGCAAACCTCTCTTATTGGCGATTATTTTTAAGATATTTTAAGTTCCTAGGATGATATTCTGGGCCCAGTTGTTCAAAAGAAAATGAGCCCTAATCCAGGGTTAATTACCATGACAACCAATAGGTTTTATTAAGAGTTATAAATCCGGAGTTAGTACTAATCGGCCTTTGAACAACTAGATCCAGGAGACTGAGGCCAATGGCTTTGCATCTTATTCAAGACGTTGTGGTGAAGGAAGGCAACACAAATGTTAAACTGGGATTAAACCCTGGGCCTCATACTTGGTAGTAGCAGTTTTTATCGAATGAGCCAAGCTTGAACACATTAGGTTTGCTTTCCTTTACCACGCGCAAAAAGTGACAAATTATGGTTTTCATTACAATGACAGGTAATTCTTACATGATGGAATTGATTCGGGTTGAAGAAACTTGGATCAAAGGGACGGAATTTCTTCTAAATACTTTCCTCCTCTTAATTCTATGACATAGGAGGAGCTTAGTGGCTTTTACAGTACAAATTCACTTCCCTAAAGGAAACAAGATGATAATAACAAACCGAGATTCTCTTAGAGAGTAAGCGCGGATATATAAGATCAAGGCACGTCTCTACTCTATACAAGTTAAACAAAAGAAACCCAGAAGAAGTAGTTTTTTTACATGTGAACGCCATACCTGAATGAACCCAAAGTGTTGAGACAGATTTGCTGGCAGCCGCCATTATTCAGTGCACACTCGTTAACATCTGCATTAGGGAAATGGATGATTGTTCTTAGGGAATACTGTTACACACATGTATAGCTTTTGAAAACGGAACTCAGTTTTATTTGAATTGTGTCACAGAATATTCATTGTAATGTTTGCGTTAAATTTCTTCATCGACAACCTCGACCTCGCTTGATTTCGACAGTAAGCATATTCTTGATTTTCACGTACTCCCTAGAGATTCCAAAGACAAAAGACCAAACGGCCATGTTGGGTCCCTAAACAAAAGAAATTATCAAAATTCTCTTGTTTAAGGGAATCAACATGGCCGCTATGACGTCAGGTGCAAACCAGCGATAAACTTTACTACACTGGCTGGTACATCTATAGATGCCACGCGGAGATTTGCAGCCAGCGTAGCTTGGCGTTCTAGTCATTCTCGATGGCGAAAACAACGAGCGGCGAAAAGTGGGCCGCGGAGGGAATGGGGAGAGAGAACGGCAATATAACGCCAGCCTCCAACCCCCCTTTTTACGGGAGAAATTTTTGCACGTAATTATTGGTAGTTTGTTTACTTAACCGGAATAATTAGTACCGAGCGGAAGTGAAAGAGTGTTAAAATCTGGAGTGAAAACGACAAGTCGTGACAGCTGTTAAACTCACGTGGAGCAAAAACTGATCAAAACAACGAAATCCCGGGAAAAAAATCAGCTTTGAAATCAGAGAGCGATGGCTGAAATGTCAACTCCTAAGAAAAAAGTACAGCGCGGAAGAAAACCTAAGGAACAAACCGTTAACGATTATTGTAGGATTTGCAGTTGTTTTTTTAAAGTTCAGTTTGGAGAAAGTAAATACTCTACGGAAAATATTTTCGAGCCGTCAAAAAGAAAGGAATGTCTTGGCTCGGTGTTGACTGAGATTTGTAGTGTTGTTGAAATAAATCTGTCAAAGTCGCCTGAACGTCCGAACAGAGCTTGTCGCTCGTGCGCCAGGAAATTACGCACAGGATTTGAGTGTATGAATTTCGTGAAGGGACATCTTGCGAAAACAGAACTGAATGTGACAGGGGATTATCGGACAGAAAACTCTCTTTCTCGTTCAAGTTGTAGCCCTGGACGTGTGAGAGAAAAACGACTCCTGCCAACAACAGTTACACCAGATCGAAAGGCCAGCAAACA
>JAOBRD020566815.1:0-33352 GCA_027575215.2 Hydrozoanthus sils | reverse complement strand
TAATGTACCTGGTTTTTTTTATTACATGTTTTATAGCTCTTGCTTACTAGTTACTGTATAGATTCAACATGTGCACTTACTTTTTACGGCATATCAACAAAAAAAATAAAAACTGTCAAATCATAACTTACAAAATTTTAAAAGTAGTTCTTTCCTTAAATTTTTTCTTATTTGTATCAGATGTACATTGGAAATAAGACTTTTCAGCAGAAAAATCACTTGTGGTGGCACACGCATGTCTTAATCCCTGTCAGGTCACCAGGGGGCATGGGGCTGCATAATGATCAGTGACACCCTTCCACTGGGTCTTGCCCTTCGCCAAATGGCTTGTGCCTGCACTTTCCTTCAGTTCCATCTGCCAGTCTTTTACCATTAAAGGCCCTGTGAATTATCGGCGGCTGAGCGGTTAACATGTTCGGCTCGTAATCCTAAGGTCACAAGTTCAAGCCCCAGCCAGACCACTGTGTTGTGTCCTTGAACAAGACACTTTACCCGACTTTGTTCCAGTTGACTCAGCTGTATAAGTGAGTACCAGTTCTGCTGGGAGCTAACCTGCAATAGATTAGTGTCCTGTCCAGGGGGAGTCAAAGACTTTCATCCACTTAATACTATGGAAACTGGAGATAAGTGCCAGCCTAATGGGCCAGTAGGCTTGAGAAAGGATTTAGCTTTTAAGCCTGTGAAATTTGGCTTATTTTTGCTGCTCATACTACTTATCCTTGTTGTTATGGTTTGGTTGTTGAACCCTGCCCAATCTGAAACCAGGAGGATAATGGAACCACTAGTACTCATTTCTATTCCCTACCTTTTGACTTGTTCAGCATGAGTAAATCTACTAAGAGTACAAGACTCCAGCCAACATAATTCTAGAGGTCACTGGGACATGTATGTGAACCATCCCATCTCAATAAGGTGATGATACCATCAGGGAACCATGTGCTGGCACAATTTATTACCCTACCTTTTTCAATTGTTTGTTTTAATTGCAACCAAAATAATTTTGGTTATATGTTTTATAAATTTACTTAGGCAAGCTACTGACAGTAAACACTTAAAGATGAACCAACAATAATTTTATGATAATATTTGAATTGAATTTTTTGCAAGAGCCTAAAGCTTTAAGAAAATAGAATTAATCTTTTGAAAGAAAATACTGATTGGTATCTAGATGAATGATGCAATGTGATGACCACATTGAATTTGTTGATATGCTATGTAAGCAAAAACTGCACCATTGATACTTTAATGTTAGTCGAGTTGAGACAAATATTTTTAGATGTGATGTGATACAGTTAAGTTTAAGTTTATATGAATACATTATATGCATGCTGTATCTTTGTTAATGACTTATGACCATTACTGCTGTGTCCATAGAGCTGAGGCAACTGCTTGCAGAGTAGCTGAGCTGAATCCATATGTAACTGTAAAAACTTCGAATCAACCCATCAACAAAGACAGTATAAGTTTTCTAACTGAATATCAGGTGAGATGTTACTTTGTTTTTCTTCTTGTTAATTAGCTAATAAACCAGCAAAAGTTACTGTGGTTTAGTTCCATGTTCAAAGAAATGGAATACAGATGGAAAATAAATCAGTTGTATAAAAAGGCAGTTTGCATTGCAGTTGTAGAATTTAGACTCAGTTACTTTAAGATTGACAAAATCCCAATGAGAGCCTTTTGCCCCTTCTCTACATTGGGTATGTACAGTAGTGAGTTCAAAGATCAGTCCTTGATACATGTGGTCTTCATTGGTTTTCATTCAGAGCTTTCTTGGTTGATGAAGTTGTCAGGCCACAACACCGAGGTCATCATAATCCATTTCAACAAGTCACTCAAAAGAAGCTCAAGAGATTGAGTGTGTAACTGTTCTTGTATCCGAGAAGACACTAGATCTAACTGTTTGCAGAATTTAGACCAAAGGCAGCACTTTGCTATTCATGATTATTTTTGACTGAACTCTGAGTGAAAGTCCAACACTTGGAATCAAACTTGGACCACCTGCACAGCAGACTAGCGTTTTACTAGCTGTGCTACACCATGCAGGCACCAGTTCAGTAAACTGTGCTAATTAGGGAGCTGTAACATCAGCTATTTTTACTCGTCATTTTGTGAGCAAAAATTGTTGTAGTAGCCATCAAATCTTTAGAACATGGGATAACTGGTATTTTGGCTATCACAGAAAAGGAATAACACAAAATTAATAGCGACTAGAAAAAAGATATTGACTGAGGCAAAACTGAGATTTTGCAATGCTATAATGGCTTCTCCTAAAGATTGTCAGACATCAATGTCAACAGTATCATCTCATCTCCATCCTGACAGTCAACCTTCACAATTGATTTGTTTAAATCTATATATATGTAAAGTCAAAGCTCTGAACAGTTTATCTGAGTTAAAGATTTTGTGTCCCAATTTTTAAATGCAACAACTGTTTTGTTTTCAGTGTGTTATTCTAACTGATACCCTGCTCAGTGTCCAGTGCGAAGTGGATGCATTTTGTAGATCACAAGATCCTCCAATAAAAGTGAGAAGAATGTTTTAAGTCAATTTTGAATATTTGATGAATGCTATGTATGTAATATAACATGTGTAAGTTGAGCTGGTAAAGTGAGTAATAGAAAAGTGACAGTGAGGAAATGATGTTCACTGTGGTTACAGTTACTGGTATACCACCGAGGTGCAGTAGTTAAAACTCGCAGATTTGTTTTCCTTAAAAACCATTGAGTAATCCGGATTATCCACAGAAATTTAAAATAGAAGATCCTCTCTGGTTAAAAATGTATTGTTAAAAAATGAGCTTTCAGCTGTTCTGATCTGTCTGTTCAGTTTGAAAACAGTGACAATTACAGCACAGTGTAGTTATTGCTCCATGTAAGCACATCCAGAGTACCAGTGGATCCTAGCTGGATCCCTACCCTCTGGATGGTGGATGCTTAGATAGTAGATTCCGTGGATGTTAGATGCTGCTTGTTTCTGGATGCTGGATGCCTTGCCAGTGGATGTCGGATCCCGATCACTGTGATGCTGTGGATGCTGGATGCCTTGCCAGTGGATGTTGGATCCTGATTGCTCTGATGCTCTGGATGCTGGATGCCTTGCCAGTGGATGTCAGATCCCGATCACTCTGATGCTCTGGATGTTGGATGCCAGAGCTAAAAAGTTGTGGATACTGAATATGCTTACATGAGGTCATAGTTATATATGACTATGTATAAGAAGGAAACATTTCACTTGGTTCTTGTTGATTCTCAGTTTATCAGTGGAAGTGTTTATGGAGTGTTCAGCTCCTTGTTCTGCGACTTTGGTGACCAGTTTGAAGTAATGGATGCCACTGGAGAGGATCCAAAGCAGTTCTTCATTGGAAATATTTCTAAGGTCAGTATAACTATAAATGTGGAGACCGAATTAATTTTTGCTATCAAGTGACATTTAGTATAGTTGTTAATGACATACTTTAAGGGTTTTTCGAAAAACGTGCAAACATTTAGGCAATCACTCAACTTTGAAATAGCTAGTCTTTATGTTAAGAATATAAGTTGCTCCCGCCATTACTTCAGTTAGGTCCCTCAAATTACAGTGTCAAGGTTTGAAATATATTACATATCTAAATGTATAAGCATTAATTCATTAATGTCAGGGTTGTAAGATGGATTAATCTCTAGTGCTCGACACTAACTATTTTGTGTACTAGCCCACAATGAAACACGCTCTTAGAGCGCCTAGTTAAACCATGGCTCAGGCTTTGTTTTCTGTTGCTTAGCTTTCGTTTTTTGTCATTTTTTTATTCACTGACTCCAAGCTTTTCAATTAATATATAGCATACCTCCTTTCTCTCTTGTGGTGTTTGTAAGCCCAGCCTAGTTAACCTGGTATCCAGACGTTTTGTACCTAAGACATTTCGTGCCCAACCCTCGGACGTTTTGTACCCAGTCAAGACATTTCATACCTACTTAAGAGTTTTCGTTCCTACTTTCGTTTTGGCTTAGAAATCATTTGTTTTCACTGCTTTGATAGTTGAAATCATACTTTTCATGTATGTTTGTTTTGATTTACAGAGAAACTACCAGTTAGGGCCACCCCATTAGGTAAAGCACACAGTATTGAGTTTCACTTTAAAAACTTTTGCGTAAATGCTGTGTTTATACACTCTGACATACATTTATAAGTTTATAGCTCTGAGAAAACTTATATTATGCTCTGTGACTGAAAACTTTCATAAGTGCTTCAGGGAAAACTGTTATTATGCTCCTTGAAAACTTTTATTGCAGTGTTGAGTTTTGCTCTTCGAAGTTCGATGCTTCATGCAGTTCCAGACTTGATACCGCACACTTTACCTAGCCAATGGTGTCTCTGTAAATCAAAACAAACATACATGTATGATAAGTATGATTCCAACTATAAAAGCAGTGAAAACAAATTATTTCTAAGCCAAAATGAAAGTAGGAATGCAAAATCTTAAGTGGGTACAAAACGTTTGGACTGGGTACTAAACGTCTGAGGGTTTGGTACAAAACGTCTTGGTACAAAACGTCTTGGGTACAAAACATCCGGTAACCATTAGCCTAGTTGATAAGGTGCCAGTCTGTTGTGCAGATGGCCTGGGTTTGATTGCTGGTGCCAGACCTTTACTCAGGGTCTTAAAATAACTGAGAAGGTGCTGCCTTTGCTCTGCAAATGGTTAGACCTTTGCATCTTCTCAGATAAGGACATTAAACCATAGGCCCCAGGTAGCAGACCTCGAAGGCAACCTTGGGTCCTATTGCCTGGTTCTCCCATGACTCTTAAGTCAAAATGTAATAAAACAAAAACAAAACAATCTTTACACTGGGGCTTTTTCTGATTGAAATGATTTTGGCCTAACATACTGCAATATACTTCGATTTACAGTCCAATCCAGGAGAAGTTACAACACTTGACAATTCCATGCATGGTTTGCAATCGGGGGATGTAGTCTCATTTAAAGAAATTAAAGGCATGAATGTTCTCAATGGGTCCAAGCACGAAGTACAAGGTAATATCACTATGAAGCATATATCTTATCTTCATACCAATCGGTTTAATGATGAGATACAAGGTAATATTACTCTAAAGCACATGTCTTTTGCATACTGATTGGTTAAAACATGAGATACAAGGTAATATCACTACAAAGTGCCATTTTATTGAATACTGATTGTTAAATCATGAGATACAAGGTAATATCACTACAAAGCACTTATCTTGTCTGCATACTGATTGGTTAAACCCTGAGGTACTTACACTTATTCTAGTTCAATTGAGATGGATAATGGCAGAATATCTCTTGAACACTGAAGGGGCGAGGTAGATATTCATTACGCCACTGTCCATTGAAACTGAAATAGAATAAGTGTTTTAGTATATACCTGCAAGGCAACTTATCTTTGGATACAAAGGAAAGATCTGTAAGAAAAAGATAACTTTTATTACTTTTATTACTGAGTGTAACGAAACTTATGCATGAGCAGCCTAATTAACAACAAACGTTATTTTGACAGCTTGTCAACTACAAAATATCGTGAATTGCGTAATACAGAGAACTTGTTTAAGCTCTTTTAAAAAACCCTTGTTTTTATTGCAAATTGTTTTCAAAACAGACACGAAGCGACTATTTCCGTCCGCCATTTTGTTTCGTTGTCATTATCTTCTATTTCGGAGGTAAACATTATCTCACATCGACTATTTCCAAACAAATCAAATTGCGCGTAGCCGAGCTGGTATATACTAAAAGGTAATATCACTACAGATGACATATCTAACCTAAATACTAACATGGACGACAAAACTTGACGAAATATATTGTACCTTAATTAACTCCATTACCCCATTGTTACTGAACTTGTATCAATATCTCTAAACAAATGAATGAAAGATGCATGTGGGACAAACTTGCTCAGTTTGTGACCTTCATATTGCTTTTCAGTGCTGTCTCCTTATGCGTTCACAATCTGTGATACGAGTGGAGAAGAATTTGAATGCTATGAACACGGTGGCGTGGGACTGCAGATTAAACCATGGAGTACCACTATTGTGTTTGTAAGTAAACTTTACAGTGACATTTAAAGGTAACAAGGTTGTTCTTGACACCTTTGCTACTTCATGTCTGTTTCACCAGGATTCCCTGGAGAATCAATTGGAGCGTCCAGATATTTTACTGGCTGACCTTGGGAAAGTCGAGGTATGTGTTTGGAAAACGTTTTAAAAATATGCATAAAGTCAAGTCTATTTTAGTTGAGTGTAAGAAATATTTCAAGTTCAATGCAAGTTTTTTTTCAGTTGTAAGGTCATTCAGTAGTTGTAAGTCGATGTTTCTGCCCATTGATTTAAATAAAACCTATAGCGATTTAGGATAAAAAGCTAAGTCCTTTCTTAAGCCTAAGTGGCTCATTAGGCCGGCACTTTTCTCCGGTTTCTGTAGTGTTAAGCTAAATCCTTTCTCAAGCCTAAGTGACTCATTAGGTCGGCGCTTATCTCCGGTTTCTGTAGTGTTAAGCACATGAGAGTCTTTGACTCCCCTTGGACAGGGTACTGATCTATCGCAGGTTAGCTCCCAGCAGAATTGGCCCCCTTTTTATACAGGTAAGTCAATTGGAACAAGTCGGGTACAGTGTCTTGTTCAAGGATACAACACAGTGGTCTGACTGGGGCTTGAACTCACAACCCTAAGATTACGAGTTGAACACGCTAACCGCAGACAGCGGCAAATTAGGATATTAAGCCGTCAGTCTTAATTCTTGACAAAAGCAAATTGTTAAACAAGAGAGAGTGACTGTTGCTGCATGTTGTATAAGTCATCATTCTCAACGTTGTAAAACTTTGTTTATACATTATCTTCTACTTTGTTTATTCCTCCATCGTAAAATGAATTCAAGATGAGCATGACATACATGAAAGAACATATTTATGTGTTACATTGTATAGTAGTTTTCGCACCTATTTGTGCACGAAAGCCACAGTTGCATTGTGGGTAGATAAACAGCTGACTACAGGAGAGGGTGGATGGCGTTCCCTCTCCATGCGCTTCTCTAGTGACAGCCCGTAATACTTTTCTACTCATATGCCCTTACACCAGCATACAAAGCATTGCAATTCTTAACTAACTCTTCCCAGTTGCTGACATCAGTTTCACATCGTTTCTGTGATGACTTCAGGCAATCCCTTCTAGTAGTAAAGTTTTGTCCGTCTCAAACATTACAGGCTCCAAAGCAGCTTCATTTGGGATTTAAAGCACTGCATTCGTTTTGGGAGCATCACGGAAGACTCCCGGAAGTCAGGTTTGTTCGTCCGCCTGTAGATCCTTTCACGGTTACCTCACTCATGCGTAGCTTTTGATTAATACAAAGTAGCGAAAATCGATCGGTATCAGAGGGAAGAGCTCCAAAAAATTACGATATCTACTATTTTTTGGTAGCTATATGCCAAATGCTCGCGAATGAACAGCTCCGTGAATTGCGAAATTTTACAGACATTTGTTCGTTGGGGGCATGAATTTGCTCCCCCTCCCCCAACATGTGTTTCACTGTAAAAAATAGTGGTTTCTCATGGCTGTGTCTTCACAATATTATCACATATCAACCCCAAACTCGACAGATGTACTAATTCTAAAGCATTGTTCCAACCAGTAGGGACAACGTTTTTTATTGGTCTAGATACATTTTTGACGAAAACCATGAAAGGGCCTATTGTGATATGCAGTGGCGCCATTCTACAGATATCGCTGGCTCACCTCCCCTCAACACATTACTAGTAAATGCTTTTTGTTAACAGATGTGACTTTTGCTAATTTGAAATGTTTTTATTGCCAGTGACAAACTTTTCTTTTGGCTTAGTGAAAGCTTACTGAACAAGATGTAAAGTTGTAAGTGTATTATGTTCTTGTTGTTAACAGAAGTGTTGTGGATGCAGAAGAGTTAGTAGCTATGGCATCATCGCTCAATGAAAAGGCAACACAGAGCAAGGTAATGCTAGTAGAAACAATACTCAAAGGAGGGCCTTTTTAATTTCAGTTGTTAACGAGTGTTTCTATTTGCCGTTTTTTATGCTATCCTAGGTAACTTGTGTTGATCGAGAACTACTTCAGAACTTGTCCTACACGTGTCGAGGATGTTTCGCTCCTCTGGTGGCGTCAGTCGGGGGAGTTGCAGCCCAGGAGAGTCTCACTGCCCTGACGGGTAAATTCACTCCCATCAGGCAGTGGGTAAGTATTGGTATATTCATCAGTAACGACTCTTTCTCGACTCTCCTTGTTCATGTTCTAATTCGCAGTAAGGTAACAACACTGTTAGATTTCAACCCAATCCCTGGGGTACCCAAATTCTTTAATAAGGCGGGGGCTCAACTCGCCAATTGAAAAATCTCTCTTTCCATTGCAAAATATGAAAGGCTCATGCATAGATTTGCCTAATCACCGTAGCTTTTAAAAAGTTGTTGAGTTTTATCTGACTTTTAGAATTACTTCGGAACCTCCTTTTAACAGTGTTTGCTGTGAAGTAAAGCAGACATAAGACAAGCTTGTTATGCGTTAGAAGTTCCGTAGTTTCTTTGTAGCCCTTTTTCTTTTGCACACAGTTTCATATTTAATAAAACTAATTATATTTTTATTTCATGGTTCTTAGCTTTATTTAGACGCCGTGGAGGTGCTCAAAAGGCAAACAAATACTCAACCAACCTCATTTTTACCAAGGTAAAGGAAGTTGCAACGATTTGCGCGTTATTTTTTCGTCAAAATATTTTAATAGTCAATCACTTTAGATATTGTGAAAAATTGTAAGTTGGGACTCAGGCCCATGTTTCCCGTGAAATGTGCAAACAGTCCATTGTTTGATGATTGACTTAGTCTGGGTACCAGCGGTCCGAGAGGGGCTGGGGAGAGACCTGGTACCAATGTTTATTATGCAGTTTTCAAGGTTTTGGTGGTTAATCGTGGGCTTTGATCACCAATGGTGTAGTCAAAATTACTTGCTTTCTTGCCCTTGACTGATACCTATAATTTGCGTTCGACGAAATACGAAACCCTAAATGCGCATTGTGGCTGTGTTCCATAGCCTCGACCTCATGCCAATGCGTACGACCCGGATAGCCAGGCAACTGACGCAGTTGTAGTTTGCAGTTTGTTTTCCAAAGAAGTTTCTTGCAAATATACCTGTTTTTGGTTTATTTGGATTGAGAAAGTTCAAACAAAAGTGGAGATATCTATTACGACACCAGAAAGTTGTGCAATGATATGATGTGCTTTGTACGAAAGAAACGTGTAACATAACATTCAATTTATCGGCAAAATAAGGGCAAAATGAACGAAAATCTTTTTTGTTGTAATGGAAAAAAAAAGTTTTTCTCTCATTGGATAAGATTTTACTAGCGAGAAAAAAAGGCAATCAAATGCACCAGGCGAGGACGTACGCAGCCGAGCGTGGTATCACGCTATGTTGCAGACGTTCTTGTCAACTCTTTATGACGAGTTTTTGAGTAAAGCATTATTTTTATTCTTCTTAATGTTTAACCATTGTAAATTTTTGTTTGATTTAGTTCTTTAGCAACAAGGATAGCACAGAGAAAAGAGGATATATAAAAGAATTTCGATCAGTGCATTCACTTGGGTAAAGACGGGGCCTAACCTCAGAAATGTGTCGTCAGTTGAACGCATTTCAGTAATCTATTATTACTTCTTGTTATTATATATACTTTGATGTAACTACCTCTACCAATTGTTTGTAAATGATTTATACTATGTTTACTTGTAGTTTTATCATATATGTTTTCTGGTTTAGTTATTTTCTTGTTTCTTTTACCGAAAAAATGTATGTGTAAATAAGAAATATTCGGTTAACTGTCTAGAGTAACCTGAGATTATAGTTAGCTGAGTATCATATTTTTTGTTATTTTGTTTGTATTGTATCTTGTAAATAATGATAGTGAAAAAACTTACTGTATTGTATTAAATTGTATAATCGTTTTCTTCTGACCTTCAGGCAAGATCGATATGACGCCCTTAGAATATGTGTTGGCGAGGAGGTTTGTTCATTACTAGCGGGTTTAAAGCTATTCATGGTGAGTAAGACGATGAGTGAATGCTGTGTTAAGTTCACAGGTAGACAAGTTCGAAACGTCGTTCTCACTTATTATCAAACTTTTCATCCTCATTACTATTCTTTTGGGTGTTGATCTAGGTTGGGTGTGGAGCCATCGGCTGTGAATTGCTGAAGAACCTTGCAATGCTTGGGGTTGCAACATCAAAAGATAGTTTAGTAAGTTTATAGCAGTAATACCTTGTTTTTGAATACTAATCTTTTGTGAAAAAATCAAAGTTTTTAATTTTGTTGTATTGGTAAGATGAAAATACATCTATCCCGAGTTGGAAAAGAATTGTTCTTGCATGTTGTCACAATTTCTTTTTGTCAGAAGAAAAAAGTTCAGAGTCCCGTGAATCAAACCCTGGTTATCGGCCAGACGCTCTACCCACTGAGCTACAAGAACCCACGACCCTCTGATTACAAGTCAGACGCTCTACCCACTGAACTACAGGAACCTATGACCCTGTGATTACCAGTCAGACGCTCTACCCACTGAACTACAGGAACCCATGACCCTCTGATTACCAGTCAGACGCTCTACCCACTGAGCTACAAGAACCCACGACCCTCTGATTACCAGTCAGACGCTCTACCCACTGAACTACAGGAACCTATGACCCTGTGATTACCAGTCAGACGCTCTACCCACTGAACTACAGGAACCCATGACCCTCTGATTACCAGTCAGACGCTCTACCCACTGAGCTACAGGAACCCATGACCCTCTGATTATCAGTCAGACGCTCTACCCGCTGAGCTACAGGAACCCATGACCCTCAGATTACCAGTCAGACGCTCTACCCGCTGAGCTATAGGAACCCATGACCCTCTGATTACCAGTCAGACGCTCTACCCACTGAGCTACAGGAACCCATGACCCTCTGATTATCAGTCAGATGCTCTACTCACTGAGCTATAGGAACCCACGACCCTCTGATTACCAGTCAGACGCTCTACCCACTGAACTACAAGAACCCATGACCCTCTGATTACCAGTCAGACGCACTACCCACTGAACTACAGGAACCCATGACCCTCTGATTGACAGTCAGACGCTCTATCCACTGAACTACAGGAACCCATGACCCTCTGATTACCAGTCAGACGCTCTACCCACTGAGCTACAGGAACCCATGACTCTCTGACTATTAGCCAGACGCTCTACCCACTAAACTACAGGAACCCATGACCCTCTGATTATCAGTCAGACGCTCTACCCACTGAGCTACAGGAACCCATGACCCTCTGATTACTGATCAGATTCTCTACCCACTGAACTACAAGAACCCACTACCCGCTGATTACCGTTCAGATGCTCTACCCACTGAGTTACAGGGACGCATAACCCTCTGACTACTAGTCAGATGCGCTACCCACTGAGTTACAGGGACGCAAATGGGAAACAGGTCACTTAATTTGGTTATCCTTCTAACTGCTAGGATCAGTGTATCTAACTGGTAGTCAGAAGGTTATAGGTTCGATTCCCGTTAGTGACTCAGAAGTTTTTCTTCTGAGAAAAAGAAGCTTGTGGCAACAAGAACAACTAACACCCAGTATTTATCCAAGCTGATTAACTTTCGCATCACCTTCATTCAAGTTGTTAGAACTTTTCTTGCTGTTGATTTCACACATTCGACAACGGTAATTTTCATTATAAAGCAGTACTATATTTTGTAACAAATATGCATTCGAATTGCATCGGCAGGTAAGTTTAACAGCTTTTGTAAATGACCTTAAACTTGAAAATGTATAATCATCATCACGAGAAGCTTTTGGAGTGTGACATTCCACGCTTAACCCCTTGGTTTAGATGGCCGAGGTTGGGAGGAGAGTTAGGATGGCCGAGTGGTTTGCGCTTGTGCCTCCCACTTCTGTGGACCCAGGACTGAATTCTGGGTTTGGATGTGGGCTAAGATTTGTTGATCTTCTTCTGACTTCGAGGGTTTTTCTCGAGTTCTTGGTTTTCCTCCCTCCACAAAATCGACTTTCACGCTGAGATCTGTGCCATCGAGCGATTAAACATAAGCCACTGACTTGGGAGAAAGAGCAATGACGATAAATAAAGTTATTTTAGTTTAGTTTGTCTAGAAGTTAGGACCAGGAGAGGTTCAGCTGAGTCTCAAAGCGTCACAGCTTCCAAGAACATCCTGACTGCGTTAATCATAAATTGTCAAAAGGTTGTTGGCTTCTTACAAAATCCTATATGATTGAAAGCAATCGTTGAACACTGTTTTTTTTTCTCAACTTTTTGTAATTAGCAGTTTACCGAACTCTCGAGTAATTATTCGATTAAAAGTAAGATCTTCAGGATTAACGGTGCGCACAGCTCACTCAATTTTTTTTGTCAACTTGTGTTGTACGTTTTTCTTTTTATTATTTATTAGGGTGGCTTTTTATTTGTTTGAACAATTAACTCCGTGGTATCCGTTTTATTGTGCATTGCTAGGTAATTAGTTCTGATTTTTTCTGGCTTTTATTCACTGAAAAGGCTTAATTCATATGCAGACAAACAATTGTTGGAATAAACTGAACTCCATTTCAGAACTGGTCCAGTGTAGAATGCGAGAGCAATCCTAGTTTACCATTACTGAAGAAAACACTCTACTAACTATAGAATCTGCCATTGCTGGCTAGTAGTCTTTAGGAACTTTTAGGAAACCTTGAAAGTCTTGTACTTGCATCTTGATCTTGTGGCTTGTATTAGCCGTTTTCACATTAAAGGACTGAGAATCGTCCAGGCGAACAAGTTACTGTGCTCGCTTGGTGGGTGGCTCCTCCTAAATTGTTCTACAATTGGTACAGGATTTGATGGAGCCGAAACCAATTGTGGAATTGGACACGGTTTGGGCATCCTGCTGATGAACAGTAACTCAGTTTGTTTTTCTATTTCAGCAACAAATACAGTTTATCTGTACAAATTTAAATTAGTGTAAACAAGAGGAACACGATGTTGGACGAACAAGTTGTCTGAATTTGTCCGGTCTCATTTGGTCGTCTTTTTGACGATTTTTCGTGGACGACTTGTTCGTCTAAAAGAACAAATCGACCAAAAGCGTCTTAAATTCACATCTGTCCAACAAACAGTCGACTAAAATTGTCCTTGTTTCGATGAAGGAGAATGGCACTAACATATGGCGACATTTATCTGTTTGTACGTCAGTGTTACGTGCGTTGTGAACTTATGACTGTTCGTCTCCTTTTCACACTAAGACGATCAATTCGTCAGACGACTTGTCCGCCCTCCAATGTGAAAACAGCTATTGTGGTAAAGATTTGTGTTTGTGTTCTCTGGAAATTTGTGTTTTTTTTGGTACTGCAGATAACAATAACAGATAATGATCTGATAGAGAAATCGAACTTGAACAGGCAGTTCCTCTTCAGACAAAACCATATCCAGGTAACAAAGTAGACCATTATTTTTTATAGAATATAATTCATGGCTGTGATTATCAACTAATGCTACTGACTAGTTTACCTGAATTGAACTATGAAGGAGAAGGCGAGCATGTGAAAACTGTTTTATTAAACCGTTGCGCGGACGATACCGTTGAATACGGTACCACATGCAGTTTTGCTTGAATGAAAGAAAAGTTAGCCGGTAATTATCATCTAGTGTTGATGTTGTGCTTGGTTGATAGAAAGTATTTAATCAGAAACTGGTTTTAATTGTTCTTACGCATGACCGTAAAAGAGCATTATTTTTGTGAAAAATATACAAACCAAATGTTTTGAATTTGAAATAGAAAGGCCAAAAATAATTTTTTGTCTGTTTAAGTTTTTAAAACAAATGTTTTAGGTTCACTTGACCATCTTCAACACTTGGAGATGGTCAAGTGAAGAGAAAACGTTTCTTTTAAAAAATTTTAACAGACAAAAGTTTTCTAGCCATTCATTTTCAACGATTTTTATGGAGATTTCAATTTTAAACATTTTGAACATACATGAATTCGACACCGTAAAAATTCCAAAGCCAATTTAAATGTTATTGCGAATTATCATGACGAGGATCTTTTGGGATGCCTTCAAGATAAAACTTCAATGTAAATAAGTGGCATAGTATTTAGTTTCCAATAATAAAACACTTCCAACGTTAACATTAAACAAAAACACTTTTATGAATCTCTGTTTTCTCTCTACAAGAAAGTATAGTTTGTTAGACTAAGTGAAAATTAACTAATGTAGGTTAGTCAATATTTTGTATTTCTTTTGGCAGAAACCGAAGTCTACTACAGCAGCTAGATCGGTGCAGGAAATTAATCCAGGTGGGATTTGATTTACTGTGAGAACCCGTGTAAGCTATCCACAGACTAAAGACAATTATGTTGCATGATGTTGAGTTAACTAACAAGCGTTTTTTATAAGAACAACTTTGTAAGAACAAGGCTCAGATTCGATAAAATTTTAGAACAATTTAAGAACTGGCTGAGGCTTGGTTTCAATATTTTTGACTTTACTGAGTTTCGAGCTACAGAATGAGATGCCTCAAATTATATGCTGCACACGTATACTTGCCAAGATTTAGTTCCTTTTCAAAGTCCTTGTATTGCAGTACCTTAGATGTTTCGATAACTTCCAGCTTAGAAGAGACAAAGATGGTAGATACAGTGCATGGCTGTTGTCAATCACAAAACCAAGATGTTTCTTTTCTCTTTAGCTGTTTTTACCATTAAACTCTTTTTATTTACAGGAATACATATAGAGGCACATCAGCATAAAGGTAAAAGCCTAAAGGATGTGAAACACGAAGAGTGTAAATTGTGATTGACCTTGGAACGTTGCGTAAATAGTTGCCTATTGTTTTACCGACAGCTGTTTGCCCTCGTTAGTAGTTGCGCTCAGTCCACTAGCCTCCAGTCTCTCAGTGCAAAGATTTTGCCGTTGTAGTAAAACCAGACAAGAACTCTCGATGTCGCTATCCAAATTAATGTTTCTTAGGAGAAAATTTTGGAGAACTTGATGTTTGTAAAGGCAAAAAATCAAGCACATTAGATACTTCACACCAATGTAGAAGTAACATTTTTGTAGTAATTTGTAGCAATGCCAGAGAAGAACACTCGACTTCGTGCTCATTTTGACCATTATTGAAAGGTTAGGATTTATTCCAAGGTTTTGCAACTAAGTTTGTGGCTAAAAGGCAACCCAGATAAAACTTGCAGTTAAAATAATTTTACGATCTTCCATTGGTTATAAAAATAAAAGATTTATGAACTTACTTGGTTTGTAGTGTGTCCAGAAACAGAGGAACTGGTGTACAGCGATTTATTCTTCGAGACACAAAATATAGTTGTTAATGCTCTGGACAATGTCGAAGCTAGAAGATATGTCGACAGGTTTGTAAAAAGAATTTTCAAATCCTGGTTAAAAGTAAAGCTCGTTGTAGTTATTTCAAGTACCCGATGCTTGACTGACATTAGGAGACACCACAAAGAATAATTTGCCATACTGTCTAATGTACTGTTTCCTTAGTCGTGATCCATCATCGAAAAGGTGATTTCCTCCGATTTAGCAGCAGTTGTTATTTTCTCGAGTGAGACTTAACATGTGTTGCCTTGTAAGCTATGCTGTTCAGAGAACTATTTTGGCTATAAAGATATGTAATATCTACTTTTTGAGAGGTTTGAACAGTCCAAAAAGTACAACTCATAAAGGAAGCGTGTTTGAAAAGAAAGTCAGTTAGGTTTGTTTTGAAATCCTGTTGATTCGAGATAACATCAGGTTCCATAGAATAGCCTTCATTACAGCGTATTAACTATGCATGTTGTATGTTCAATTTCTTGTTAGATTTTTGTTTATAATTAATTTCTCTTTTAGTTCCTTTGAATCATTTCTATCCTTATAATGTAAAAGCTAAACGAGTGAAGTATTTTGGGATTATTTCATAAAATTTTTTTTCAGTTGCTCAAAGTAAAATGGGAATGATTCGGTAGCTCTAACATATGGTTGGTAGGAAAGAAAGAATTTTTGTTTGTTGTCTTTTGTGTAGGTTCAGTTAGGAATAAAAAACTAAAATTTTCCGATTTTTGGAACAAAACTGAAAAGGTAACTTAACTTGAATGTGTGTTCTGTTACTGTAGCCGATGTGTGAGTAACCAAAGGGCGTTGATCGAGTCTGGAACAATGGGCGCTAAGGGACACGTTCAGGTTGGTGACAAGAATCTCCTCATTACTATCTAGTGATACTTTGTCATGCTTAGGAACCAGGTGTAATCAATTCTGGAATAATGGGTGCTAAGAGGCACTTTTAGTGACTTGTGAAATTCTCCTTGTTTTAGATAATTAGTCGTGATTAGTAACAAAGGATACGTGGCTTACTTTTGAGTAAAATTACGAAGTTTTTGTTCAAGGGCCACCTTCAAACGTTAGAAACACCAGTTTGCTTTATTTATACCAAGAAATGTAAATTACGGAATATAAGGATTTGTTATACCTGTAACTTATCCCATTTTTTCCAGGTTATTATTCCGCATTTGACCGAGTCCTATGCAAGCCAGGTAATGTCCCAGCGGCTGAATCTTGAGTTTCCATTTGTCAGTCTTAGTTTTTCTTGTATAAGTTTCCATTCCATTTGAGTGTTGTTGAGAGTGAGTATATGCAGAAACTAGCTTGAAGCTCATTCACGTCGATTTTTTCGTTTTAATTCATACAGACCGAGTCGAAAGTTAGGAAACAGATAGTGTAAGATAAATGTGTCAATATTATTGATACTAAGGGTTTATCTTGTTGGATAACTATTACCACTCTCGCCACACCACATAATAGCAACTACAGAACGTTTTGCTCTTAGTATTTTGTACCATGCATAAATTCCGATTACGATAAACAAAATAATCAAAGTCAACGTTTCCAAAATTTGATATAATGTGAGAACTAATAGTGCGTATCTTGGTTGATAGCGCGATCCAGCAGATGCAGAAGTTCCATACTGCACTCTCAAATCTTTTCCGTCAACGATAGAACACACAGTACAATGGGCTAGAGATAAGGTAAAACCCTTTCACCGACAATAGAGTACATTGTAGAATGGACTGTAAATGTAAGGTAATTCCCCTGGTCATCAACAATAGAACACACAGTACAATGGGCATGAGATAAGGTAAAACCCTGCTACCGACAATAGAGTACATTGTAGAAAGGACTGTAGATGTAAGGTAATTTCCTTGGTCATCAACGATAGAACATGTGCACAGTACAGTAGTCTAAAGATAAGGTAAGTGAAACCCTTTCACTGACAATAGAGTAAATTGTAGAAAGGACTGCAAAGATAAAATAATTCCCTATCATTGACGGTAGAACACTCAGTACAATGGGCTAGAAATAAAACCCTTCGAACAATGAAAGAATAAACTGTATCATTGACTAGACCCTTCCATTCACTGAAGAAGCCACTACAATTTTGATTTCAATTTTTGGAAGTTTTTATTTTTATCAAACTTACACTTCTATTGCATACATTTACTATATCAGCATAAGTATCAAACACGTCACGCGCTTGGTATCATAAGAAACTTTCCATTTTCAATCCTGACTTTTTTGACGTAAAAAGGTAGAAGGATAAAATTATTAAGGCTATATAAAGTACAAATTGTGTAAAAAAAAACCAAATGTTTTCGCCTGAAAAGTCTTCATCAGGGCTTTGTTCAAGACACTTCAGTTCCCAACTCGTTCTTTCACGTGGCGTGTAGTAACACCTACATGAAAATGGGGAAAAGAAAGATTATGGAAGCGTCAATGAGCAGCAGAATCCGTCTCTAAACAGAAGGCTTCAAGCTCATCCAATTTTTTTGTTCCCAATGGAAATAACTTAAGACTATAAAGTTTTGAATTTTACGCGGTGAACAAAACCCTGATGAAGAATTGTAAGTCCAAAACGTTTAGTTTTTTTGCACAATTTTAACTTTATACATACTTTTAAACTTGTTACGCGTAGAGATAGTAGCTAGTGATTGAAATCTTGCATGTATTTTATAGGAACACTGAACACTTAAACTACACACTCGACGTATTATGAGTCGTTTAACATGCATGTATACATAATTTTCTTTGTAGTTCGAAAGTTCGTTTACTCAGAAACCTGGCTTCTTCGTCAAATTTTGGGCGACTCATGAAACTCCATCCAAGTTGATGCAGGTTAGTAAGAATTATCTAGCCGCCAGTCTTCTTATTACGTATAGAACTAATATGGTAATAATAATAGCTAGTAAAATACGTATGTATATATCTAACTGAAGCGTTACATATCGAGTTAGGTTACGTTTAGATCGACTTTAATGTCACGATATGTTTGAACTTTTGTTTTATTCTAGTTATTAATGGACAGGAGCAGTTCTATATAACTATCAATACTGAATAGATAGTGTTTTAAAGTGCTACAGAAGGGAAATTTTCAAACTAGCTTAAATTATCTAAAATTAAAATTTGACCCTTAGAATTTCTGCTTGGGCACTTGTTATTAGTTTTTAAGACAAATTTCGCGTTGAATTTACGAAGACAAATGCCTATTTTAGCGCCAAAGCTGCGAAAACGTTTTAAACTACTTGTTAGAAATGTGTGATGTCACATGATTTGAAAGGCGGGAGATCAATCGCACTTTCCCATACGAATTTATGATCATGGCGAAGTTTGCATAGCTGATGGCCCAGTGTTTGAGCAAAAAACTCGCTAGTGCGCTGTAAACGCTAGTACAGCTATAGACCGTTTTCACGCACTCCCTAGAGACGCCGAAGACAAAAGACAAGCGGCCATGTTGGTGCCCTAAACAAAAGAAATAATCAAAATTCTTTTGTTCAAGGGCACCAACATGGCCGCTATGACGTCAGGTGAAAACGATCTATAGAGTCCTTTCAAACCATGTGACGTCATAAATCGTAGTCCTATGTTTTAAATTTTGTTCGCACTGAATGCACTATTTTCAAAGCTTATTTCAAGGACTTAAAATGGTCAGGTAAACACTTCCATTTACAGTAGAATAGAAGTGTTGGAAAAACCCTTCAGTAGAGCTATAAAAATAACAATGACATAATGGCTACAGTAGCACTTTTTAAAAGGGAAGTCAACAGTATTGATACGATCGATAATTGTGTTGTGAAGTGTTGAAAGATTGATTTTTTTTAAAGGTGTGGTAAACTGATATTGATTAATGGCAACTACGATAAAATATATTATCCAACTTTGATTTCTAGAGTTTACAGGAGGGTGCTGAACCCGAGGGGGTTGCCCAGGCAGTTAGGATATTGAAGGGACGGCCGTCCTCTTGGAAACACTGCGTAGCAGTTGCTCGGTGCAAGTTTGAAAAGTATTTTAATCACAAGGTTTGTCATTCATTCATTCATTTTACTTTTTCACGTCGCTAACTTATGCAGTCATGGACGTCTTTCTGTTTTGTTGTCGCCACAGCACAAGCGGCGTGGGCACAACTTACACCAGTGTCGATTTACAAGTACAGTATTTGTATGGAACCATGGGCGAAGTAAAATTAAAAATTTGATTTTCAATTAATCTGATGTTATTTTTGGTAGTCTGATGATTATTTCTAGCTGGTTTTCTGGGGGGCATTTAAACGGTTTTGTTGCCCTTTTGGTTCAACCATAAGGGCAACAAAATCATTTCAAATTCTTGAAAAACCAACAACAATGTATTAACAGACTAGCGAAAAAAAAATCTTCAGACCAAGTTAAATAAGTTTTATTGAAAATCGAGTTTTCCTTTTACTTCACTCATGGCTTCATACAAAGACTGTAGAGCTCCACCTATATTAAGCGGCCGCCCTCAAGACTTCGAAAAATGGCCGCTTAATAGAGTTATCAAATACAGCAGTTTACTGACATAAAAAAATCGGGACTCTCGAAAGTGGCCGCTTAGTGTAAGGTGGCCGCTTAATAGAGATCGGATTGTATTTGTAAGTCCACACTGACTTTGTGTCTCGGCTGCCTGTGGTTACAGTAGCACTTGAAAAAGTGGTCACATAAGTTAAGTACACATTCAATTCCTTCCTAAGTCTCTGTGTTTTACCTATTATCTCCGACAGGGAAAGCACTTACTCCTTGCTTTTCCCTTGGATACAAGAATGAAAGACGGCAGTAAGTGTGCTTCAGTTCTTATGTGTTTGTACAATTTAGTGTTCCAGATTCAAAATCTTTGACGAAAGCTTTGAAGATTATTGAAATCATGAAAAACATTTGTTTTCATTATCTTGTAATTTAAGCTCTTCAGAGCTCTTTATTGAACGTCTGTGTGAAGAAATGTCGGGAAACATGCACTATTTCAGGGTTTACATGGTCATGAAAAATCGTGAAATTTGAAAATGCATTTTCTAGGCCTGGAAATGTCATGGAATTTTATATTTTTACCATGAACTATAATTTTTGGTGAACACAATCTTAATATCATTGAATGCAAATGTAGCGAGAAAACGCTTGTAGTACACACATAAAGCACGTTTGGCACTTATAGTTGATTTAAAGTGTGAGAAGCCTGTAGTCTCGACATCTCTTGGTCATGGAAAAGTTCATCATTCTCAGTGTGAACCCTGAGCTAAAAGCTAAATCTTTTCTCGAGCCTACTGGCCCATTAGGCCGGAGCTTATCTCCGGTTTCCGTAGTGTTAAGCGGATGAGACTCTTTGACTCCCCCTGGACAGGACACTAATCTATCGCAGGTTAGCTGCCAGCAGAACTGGTACTCATTTATACGGCTGAGTCGACTGAAACCAAGTCGGGTAAAGTGTCTTTTTCAAGGACACAACCCAGTGGTCTGACTGGGGCTCGAACTCACAACCTTAGGATTACAAGCCGAACATGCTAACCACTCGGCAACTGTGCAGCCGACAATTGTGTGAACCCTGAATTGGCATTTAGAGTTTAATTGAAGTGTCGGTAGCCTGCTCTGTTGAAATGGATTCTTTGGTTTTGCGATGTTTCTGGGTCCTGGAAAATGGCATCTAGCCATGAAAAAGTCGTGGAATTTCATTCATCACTCCCAGTGTGAACCCTGAATTGGCATTTAAAGTTAAATTGAAGTGTCGGTAGCCTGTGTTGTTGAAATGGATTCTTTGGTTTTGCGATATCTCTCGGTCATGGAAAAAGGCATCTGGTCGAGAAAAAGTTGTGGAAAAGTCATAGAATTTCATTCCTCGTTCGCAGTGAGAGCCCTGTATTACGACTTGTTTACACAAACCCTCTCAGAAGTCATTATCAGGAAACCTTCCCACTTGACTTTTTGACACTTTATGTCTCAGAGGGGTTGTTTCATGAGCTAGAGGCAGTCTATTGCGTTTGAACGCCAGGTACATCTTCTACCTTAGTAATGTACAGTAAAACCCGTAGATTACGAACACTCGGGCAGAAATTTGGTTAAAAAAGTACCATAGACATAACACATTCAGCATGAAAAATGAAAAATGTTTTTTTCTAAAAGGCTGTAGGATTGGGAACTGGTCATTAGTTATTGTACATGACATGAAAATCTAGTTGTGTACCACGAGAACTGCTATCCCTCCCCAGTGTGGTATTAATTTACCATGATGTTGAAGTTAGTTCCATCCATCAATAACAAAAATTTTGTACTTGAATATTATTTCATCTTGGTAGTCTTGTTCAGTATTTATTTTTTAGAAGCAATTTTAAGAACACCTTAAGAACACTTTCAGGCTGATCTTGCAGAAAACACCCGATAAATAAGAACAAGATCAGCCTGAACCCCCAAAACACGTGTTCTTTTATGCGTGTTTTTATTGTAATCCAATATTACAAGTACAATCCATAATGTTATATTGTAATTTCTGTTTGAAGCACTCTTCTGGCAGTCCCCCAAACGGCCTCCCACGCCACAGCAGTTTGATCCAACCAATCAGCTGTAAGTTTCACTTCCTGTAGTATTATTTTTTGCGATGCAAAATTAAGCTTTAGAAGATACTTTCTGTGTTTCTATACTCTGTTGGAAACACACGGGATTGTTGGGAGAACGCGAGAAAAGTTTTGAATCACGAGCTGAAAGCTATTGACTCAAAATATTTTCAAATGTTCTCCCAACAATCCCAAGTGTTTCCAACAGAGTATGGAAACACTGGAAATGCCTTCAAAAGCTTTTACAAAATATTAAAATAAAAAACTGATGACGTTATTCATGATTTCTACCCAGATTTAGAAAATGGTCCTCGGCCAATCAGAGCGCGTGTTTTACTGAATTTACTTTATAAACAAAAATAGAAAATGCCTGATTTATGTCTTTATTTGTGTTTTAATATACCAAGCGCCTTTTGTGTGTACAATTGTTTTGTGAGTTTAGCAGCCTCTGTTGTTGTGTAACGACTGCATAGTTAATGTATCCACTTTGAGAGTTACTGTGGCATCATTAAAAAGCTGTTTTGCATGCACTGTGACGTGAGATAAATATTATGCTATACGTATGTAGTGATTTATGGCTGTTTGAAACTTGCGATTTTCCACCATTTGGTTATCGTTTAAGCATTAGAATGAAATATTGCATCTTGTACCGTCGGCAGGCACATGTTGTTTATAGTTAGTGCTAGCAGACTGTATGCCGATGTTTACAGAGTGAACTACACTCAACAGGTAAGCATGATTGAACCTTAATTTTTTGAAAAAGAAAACTTCAATTTCAGCTAAGTGCCAGAGAGCAATTTATGTGTGTGTATGTGTTAATCATAATGAAAGTGATAATAATAATAATAATAGTAATAATAATAATAATAACAATAATAATAATAATAATGATAAAAACAGTAAGTAATAGTAACAACAATGATAGAAATGTGAACTATGAGTTTTCTAAAAAAGAGCAGTAAGGCAATTGTTTGGTTGTTGAGAAGTGTTACCGTGATAAATATTAGTAGTGATGATAATAATATTGATGATAATAACAATAAAAATTACAATAATAATAAAGCGGTATTATATATAGCTTGATGTTATATAATTATTCAATAATTATACTTAGCTTAAGAGCTTATTGTGCTTGCAAAAGAGAAAATAAGAAAACATTTTAAGAATCACTGGATAAGAAAGAGTTGACTACAAAACATTAGATTTTAGTTCGACTGTTGATTCTTATCTCCCTATGTTTAGGATATTGAAGAAAAAAGAATACTAGAAATACTTGAAGGCGTTGAGGTACCGAAGTACACAGCTACAAATAAGGTAACAGTTTTATGTTTGGTCAAACTTTTTTTATCACAAGTTCTACAAAGACATTAAACCTCCGAAAATAAACGTGTATTCGAAGATATGTACGTGTAGATAGATAGGGTGGTAGTTACAAAGATAGTTTCTGCGCTCCTACGCGTGTAGATAGATAGGGTGGTAGTTACAAAGATAGTTTCTGCGCTCCTACGCGTGTAGATAGATAGGGTGGTAGTTACAAAGATAGTTTCTGCGCTTCCACGCGTGTAGATAGATAGGGTGGTAGTTACAAAGATAGTTTCTGCACTCCTACGCGTGTAGATAGATAGGGTGGTAGTTTGGAAGGTAGTTTCTGCGCTCCTACGCGCAGAAAGAATTTATATTGTATATTTTCCATAACAGGACAAAGGGTATAGGAGTAGACGCGTGCCAGTTTCTAGGAGACGGACAATGGATAAATTGTTACATAGATGTATGACATTGTAAAAAAGTTAAGAAAAACCTTGGTAATTACATCTGTGAATATTGAAAATTAACCCCGATGAAACGTTGTGCTAGCTGGTAAGGTCAAGTGAACAGTAATTATGATGATCTTGAATAAATACGCAGTGAAAATACCCAAGGGATTGTACTTGGCATGTAATTACAAATGCCCAATACAAACCCATTTACGAGTTGAAGGTGGGTAGTTGGCTGGCTTGATAGGAATAGTTTGATAGGCATATTGGTAGGTGGGTCGTAATATGACAGATTGGCAGGTAGATAATTTCAAGGTAGGGAGGAACGTAGGTAGGTAGGTGGGTAGGTAGATAGGAAGGTAGGTAGGAAGGTTCGTAGGTAGGTAGGTAGGTAGGAAGGTAGGTAGGTAGGAAGGTAGGAAGGTAGGTAGGTAAGTAGGTAGGTAGGTAAGAAGGTAGGTAGGAAGGTAGGTTGGTAGGTGGGTCGGTAGGTAGGTAGGTAGGTAGGTTGGTAGGTAGGAAGGTAGGTAGGTAGGTAAAAAGAAAGGTAGGAAGGTAGGTAGGTAGGTAGGAAGGTAGATAGGTAGATAGAAAGGTAGGTAGGTAGGCAGTATCTGTATTGTTAGCTTCAAAATTTCTAACATATACCTGATACTGGGGAAAAATTGTTCTTGTTCTCGCAAGCCTCTTTTTCTCAGAAGAAAGAGTTTCTTGAGTCCCTAACGGGAATCGAACCCATGACCCTTTGATTACCGGTAAGGTGCTCTACCCACTAAACTCGAAACTCACATGGGCAACAGGCCACTTAACTTGGCTCTGTAGGTGGAACACCGGGTATATGTCTGGTAATCAGAGGGTCATGGATTCGATTCGATTCGATTAGGGACTCAGAATTTATTATTTTTTATGAGAAAAAGAAACTTGTGACAACAGGAACAATTCATCGACAGTATTTATCCGAGCTGATAAACTTTTGCATCATATACCTGATACTTTTATCAGTGGTATCTAACACAAAGGAATTGGTGAGAAGACAAATAAGTAATTATTGGTATTTTGGAAACACAATGCAGAGGGATTGGCGCAGTGGAAAGATCTCTGTCTCCCAATCATGAGGGCCCCAGTTCAATTCCCGGCCTTGTCGAGGGTTGAATATTTGGGTGACCTTCTTTCCCACTAAAGGCCACTCAGCTTTCCATCCCTCCGAGGTCGGTAAAATGAGTACCAGCATACATGGACCGCTTTGAAGCGGCTGCCAATTGCGCCTATATATGTTTCTGGTCCGCTGGGGGTAAACTGATCATTGTAAAGCGCCTTTGAGCATGTACATGGGAAGGGCGCTATATAAATGCACCACTTTACCTTTTTTTGCGTTACGGGAAGTTTTATGTACGTTGTGAGGTTTTGGTTTCTATTGCTTGAAGTCAAACGTTGATAAGAAATGAGTAGGAAATAGTAAAAGCTGCAGATTATTTGCTATCAAAAAGTACAAGTCGATAAAGAAAAGCGTGATGTTTTCTTAACAGCAAATTGAGACGGATGTCAAAGCAAACAAACCGGAAGCTACGCCATTGTCAAAAGATGACGTAGAGCTGACGAAACAACTGTTGGAGAAAATGTTGACAAGCAAGGGTTGGATGACCAGTTCAGGTGTGTGTTACTATCTAACCAGATACTGATAACCAGCAACAATTCCGTAACTGCTTTAGGTTTCTAACCTACTGCTTCTCGACATTTAAGGAAGCATTGCGTGACAACATTGTAAACATCGCACTTTTTTATGATAAAAGAGTCGTTATAAGGTACACGTGTGGGACAGCTACAGTTATATCACCCAGTAACCATGTGAGGAAACATACACCGGTTTCTCTTTTGTTTTGAATTCTTATTTGTTTTGCCTAAGTTCTGCCTGATAACGTGTTGCTGTGAATCTTCGTTAGATTGCCTGGTTGCAACTCCACTTGTCTTCGAAAAAGACGAAGATTCCAACGGACATATTGATTTTATAACAGCAGCATCGGTAAGAACCATCACCTTTGCACTCCCCTTGATAATGCACTCCCCATGATAATGCACTCCCCTTGATGATGCACTCCCCTCGATAACCCACTCCCCTTGATAATGCACTCCACTTGATAACGAACTCCCCTTGATAATGCACTCCCCTTGTTATTGGTGACGCACTCCCCTTGATGATATACTCCCCTAGCTGCACCAATTTTTTTAGTGTTAGACTTAATTTTGCTTTGTTTACGCGAACATTTCAAAGAACCAGGTTCATTGTCACGCAATAAAACACTCCTGACTAGAAGACCTGGGTATAAATAATTGGTGTGTTTTCAGGATCACGCCGCCGTATTTTGAAATTCTTAAGAATTTTATTTTGGATCGCCAATTCGATAGCAAGGAAACTAAAAGGGACGAGGTTATAAAGGTGTGAATGTATAATGTATCAACGTTTATAAATGTTTAAAAATACTGTACAGCAGGTTAGTGTTTATTTACAATGTCGTGATTTTCCAACGGATTTTCGTACTTTCGATTTTTGTAAGCAAAGCTTGCAGGAAAGTTGTCCTCGAGGTATGTGTAATCTCTGTTTGTTACCTTTACAGAATTTGCGCGCGAAGATGTACGACATAGAACCTGCTGATAGACTCAAAACGAAGAGAATAGCCGGTAAAATAGTTCCTGCAATTGCTACGACAACTGCAGCTGTAGCCGGGCTGGTAGGTAAACTGCTTTTCTAAATAGAATACACACTAGACCACTGGCTGGAAGGTAAACTGCCTTTTATAGAAGCATATAACGTTGATTAACTTATCAATATCATCAGCTATGTACACCTCATCTTAAGAACATTACAAAACACGACTATTTTATTGAAACAACATGTTTTAGGAGGATTTCAGTCATTGTCATTAATGAGCAAACTGTTATTTGATTAGTGGTTTTGAGGCAAAGGGTTTCTTTGTTTCATGTCTTGAAGTTATTTTGATTTGAAAAAATTTGTTTGAAAACTTTACGTCAGCTGAAATTCGCCTACACTTGGAGCCTGGGCTCTAGTTTTTATGGAGTGAGGGGGTGGGGGTGGGGCAGATTTTGTCCCTTCAGTTTTGGTATGAAGGATGTTCCATTCGGTCATTCAATTTTTTATCTCAATTCTTGGTTTTCACACACTCCCTTTAGACACAAATAACAAAAGGCGAAGCGGTCATGTTGGTGTCCTACACAAAAGAAAAAAAATTAAGTCTTTTTTTCAAGGACACCAACATGGCCGCTATGACGTCAAGTGAAAACCGGCAATAAATTGTATATTATACAATTTGAAAGTACGTGCAAAATTTCTATTAGAATTTATTAGGGTTGTTTTTATTTAAGGCGGCCATTGAGGTTGTCAAGGTTGCAGTGGATCTTCCTCTAGACGGTTTCAGAAACTGCTTCATGAATTTAGCATTACCCTTTGTGACCTTCTCCGAACCGGCACCCGCTGAAAGAATAGTTTTAAGGTAAAACAAAACTTGCCGTGTTACATTCTTAGTTGTTGTTATGGCCAAGGAAAAAGAAAACAGCAATTACTTCACTTTAAAAGGCTGTGACTCTTAATAGTCTCTAATAAAGTGGAACCCCGGTTTAACGACATGCCAAGAGAGTGTTAAAACCATATTATAAACTAGAATATCGTTAGAGCCGAATTCCCAATATAACGATATTGTGGAAAAATTTATCCGATTTTATCGTTATACCGAGTGTCGTTATACAGGGGTTCTGTCCAATACCTTTTACCACATCTTTTTCTGAGCAAACGAATGTTGGTTGTTATACCATCAATACTGTTACACCGGGATCGTTACACCAGGAATATCGTTATACCGGGATCGAGGCTGTAAAATTGTGTTCCACCCTCGTTTTACAGAGAAGGTTTGCCGATAACTCTGTGGGATTCAGTTTTGGTAGATAAGTTAAATAATAGTCTACAAACAAGGCTGTGAAATTGTGCACCACTCTCGTGTTGCAGGGAAGGCTTGTCGATTCAGTTATGGTAGATAAGTTATACATTAGTCTACAAATAACGATGTGAAATTGTGCACTGTCGTGTTTCAGGGAAGGTTTGTCGATTACTCTGTGAGATTTAGTTATGGTAGATAAGTTTATACAAATAACGATTGGAAATTGTGCACAACTCTCGTGTTATAGGGAAGGTTTGTCGATAACTCTGTGGGACCGATGGCACGTGCATGGTCACAAGGACTACAAGCTGAAAGACTTCATTCTTTTTTTTAAGGTTAGCATAGATTACTCATTAGAAACGGTAAAATTGCGATAATAAGCCCCGGGGCTTATTTTTGATCAAAGGACCTTTTCATCACCAATTTTTTCTGGCCGGGGGGGGAGCATTATACATTGACGAGTATTGTCGTTTTGAAAACGCAAGCAATTGTAACTTTTTGAGATTGTCTGTTCACAACCTATCTTTATTACTGATTTTCTTTTTACTTTTTAAATTTTGATAATGTATTCACAACTGTCAATACCACGGAAGTTAGTAAATAAATTCCTTCCACCTAAGTTCAATGCTATGTTTGAATTTGATTTTTTCAAATATAGCCCCCAGGGGCTTGTTTTCGGGGGGGCTTATACATGGAAGGAGCTTCGCGTTTCAAAAGCTGATTCCTAAACGCCCCGGGGCTTCTTCTAAATGGGGTTTATTATCGGTATTTTACGGTATGATGAATACAATATGTGTATTCTCCAGTAGTTGGGGATAAAAAAAACAAGTTTGAATGATCAGATATTCCAGAAACTTTTTCCTCAAGCTTTTAGTCTTAAAGTGTAAAATCAGTGTTTAAAACATGAAATATAATCACTTCCTTCGCTGTTATTGCTCGTTTCGATTACGAAACTTCCATAATATGTTACTGAAAGTTATATTTTTTTATTATGCTCCATTTACCTTTTTTTATCAACTTGTTATACTTTGAATTAACCGCGTGTGTAAACAGTAGAGGAAGGATACATCGATGACGACGGCTTCCAAAATACACCCTTCTGGTTTACCCTTTTCGATCATGTCTGACTCGTTTGCCTTCTCTTTTGTTCAAGTGATTAAAGATCTAAAAAGATTGAGAAAATTTTTTGTTGGTCGTTCCCGTAGGCGTCAACTCCAAAATTAAGCTTTTCACGTTGTAATTTTGAAGATGATAGCGTGCAGGTGTCCGGCACGGTGCATTCCAACATGCAGTTATTGTATTCACTATTGGTTTCTGCTGTCGATGTTACGCAAGGTCCCTAATAACTGAGGGTAGAAACCTCAGTAAAAGTGACGTCAGCTGATTGGTGTGCTTGTTTGTTCATAAATTATTTTATTTTCCAACAAAACACTCATATCTGTATAATAAAAAGAAAATTACACGTTGGCGCGAACATATGAAGTTTATTTTTAGCATCACCGTCTAATACCCTCTTTATATTAAAGTAAGTGTAGGGGAAACGATAACAAAAGAAAACAGGAACAGTATTGTTCGTTTTGGTTTTGTCTGTGAGCCAGTTACTGCTTTTTAATGCTGGCTGCACCAGTGGTGGTAGCTTCTGATGGCTTAGTGGCTAAGTGATAGTTTCCTCCGAGTTATGCAGTTTCGTTGTCTTTCATAGGAAAAGTATGACTTCAATGTAACGATGGTCGTGCAAGGAGCGCGCATGGTCTACGTTCCCATAATGCCAGGCCACTCGAAAAGACTCAATCAGAGGTAAGTTGCTGGGTTTCATTTATTATATCATAAGGTGTTCCGCTTTTTATAATGATGTTCCTAAAGAGTTCCAAAAGCGTTTCACGATACTTATAAGTTCAAAACTAAAGACATATACCTCATTATTGGAAGTTAACGCTCCGTGAAATTAACGTGAATTGTTAGAATTCGGGTTAGTCTAAGTCACGTTGACTTTGTGGATCGTTCATTTCCGCGCTCTTAATTTCCAGTATTTTAACCAAATTTCGGAACCTGGAAAGGGCATTATTTTATCGGGGTGGAGATAGGCCGGTTTCAAAGACCATGAGAAATGCTAGAAATGGCCAGACTCCGCCCTAGGCTTAGAATTTTGCGTACTTTTTAGTCGAGCACATGGTTCAGTTTTGTTCAGTTTCGAATTTTTTTTTTTATCCAGTGTGGAAATATTTATTCCAGTTGTTACCACCGATTGTTACTTAATCGCGTCAATTTCCTTTATAGTAAAATTATGCCTCCTATTTCGCGTTAATTTTCGCGTTGATTTAAGTCGCATTAATTTCAAATACCTTAATTTCGTGGAGCGTCAATTTCCTATATCAAGAAATTCAAAACTGTCCTGTAAAATAAAGAGACGTGTAAACGTTGTTTCCAGGCAGTGGTTTGAGTTATGTTTAAGTAAGAATAAAACAACATCCTCGAAAAGTGCAAAGTTACCTTATATGGGAGGGGTTGTTGCAGTGGTAAGATCTCTGCCTCCCAATCCTTAGGTCCCCGGTTCGGTCCCCGGCCTGGTCGAGGGTTGAATATTTGGGTCACCTTCTTTCTCGCTAAAGGCCACTCAGTTTTCCATCCCTCCGGGGTCGGTGAAATGAATACCAGCATACATGGACCGCTTATTTGCTTCCGGTCCGCTTGGGGTAAACGCAGGTTGTCCAACCATCCCAATTTCGTCGGAATTATCCCGATTTTGCTTGGAAAACCCCGACTCCCGACCAAAATGTGATCAGGATAGAAAAAAACCCACTTTTGACTAGAGTTGTGATATTTTTGTCAAATTCACGTAAAAGAAAACGAATTGCAGAATACTTAAAACTTTGATGTCCCGAAGAACTGAAGAAACTGCAAGAAATATCAAATAAAATCAAGTACATTGATGTCGTGGACCCGTCATTCAATGTCATCTATTGTTTCGTGAGCAAACAAAAAAGTTTGTTAAGAACAGAAACACAAAAGTTTAGATCAAGTTTACCGTAATTGTTTGACAGAAATTGTTGTGTTCAGAGCCTTTAGACGCAAAAACCTCTTGGCGAGGAGGGGGGCATGCTACAGACCCCCCTAGCAATAGGCGCTTTCGACGTTTTTAAAAACAGTATCTCTCAGAAAATTTTATCTCGACTTAAAGCCCTCTGGAGGTTGGACGGTCTGCAAACGTATCTCTGTAAAGCGCCTTTGCGCATGTGTATTAAGAAAAGACGGTATGTGCATCACTTTTTACTTCTACTTTTACTTTGGTTCAATAATAGCTATTAAGTGGTCGTGTTTGTCATATTGTATCTTTCAGGATGTTGAAACTGCTTAAATTGTCAGCAGGAAAACTGTATGTGGATCTTATTGTGTCCTTCGAAGGAGACCATGACGAGGACATTCCTGGCCCCCCTGTACGTTATTTTATAGGAAGCTGACCGCGTTTCTCTTTTGACTTAGGTGTATTTTAAATATAACCGTTTTCATCCTTAAACTTTCTTCGGAGTCAAAGACATTGGAAAGCCGTAGTAAAGAAATTAAGGATTATATTAGTTGATGTACTATCCTTCAAGTAGATTATAAAATAAAAAGACGTCTGAACATTATAGAGTCGTTGTTTTTGGGTAATGCTTTTGCTTATTTCTCTTGGCTACTAGTAGAATGTGTAGAAGAGTACATGCATTGCACTTTTGTATATATCGGAACTTACAGTGTTAGAAAGTATGTCGAAAAAGAAGAGAAACGTCGTTTATTTCATTAAAATTACTTTTTGGTTGCAGAGATATTAAGGTTTTTCAATTAAGCAAACTAGATAGATTATGACGTCGTGTTAGGAACTCAGATGAGAGTAAATTATAAAGCTTCTGCAATGGACTTGAAATTGGCAACAACTTCATACTCATCAAACGACATTTAACTACAGGAATTTTGATGTTGCCATAGCAACATGACAGTCATAGACCTCAAATTTCTAAAATTTAAAATTGCCGTTTTTTTCAACTGTATAACATTTTTTACTCAAATAAAGCAGTTACAGTCATCCGCTGTAATATTCGCTATATACGGTGAAAAAGATAAGATTTTATTTTGTATTTTGATGCCAAAAATTTTTTTACTTCAAAACAAAGAAAAAGGCTGGGACAGAGGATGTTGCCATAGTAACAACATAACAAACATCACAACGTGTACGTGTTAGCGTAAGACATTTGTGAAGAGTTTCAAGATCATTGATCAGGTATTGCTAGAAATACTTGTTGTTTTGTGATCTTTCCACTTTTCATGTACCTGACATGACTTCACAACTTATGCAATTTGCATATTTGAAAAACCTTAACACCCAAGCAACGGAAAGAGCTAATTTAATGAAATAAACGACATTTTTTCACCTTTTTCGAAAACCTTTCTAACACTAAGTTCCAAGATTCCGATATTTACACTTTAAAAATTTATCCGATGGTGTGAAGGACGTAGCAATCAAGCTTCTTTTTTTCTTTGTCTTTGATGAAAAATTAAATGGCATTGAAAGTATTTAGATTTTGACACAATTAACTCTTGAAGCGGTACTCCATTTACGCAGTTACTTTACTTGAAGAAAAGGTTACCAAGATTGTAGGAAATGACAGGTTACCAAGCACTACTGTCTGAACACGGCTACAGCCCTTTTGGCACAACAGTACTTGATTTTATTTGATATTACTTGCAATTTTTCCAGTTTCTCAAGAAATTCTGCATTTCGTTTTCTTTTATAAGAATTTGACAAAAATATCACAACACGAGTCGAAGTCGGGATTTTTCCGATGGCATACTGGTCGGGTCTCAGTCAAGCAAAATCGGGATGGTTGGTCAGTCTGCCCTTACCTTTATAGGCCTTATGCTTGTTTACGTCAAACACCCCAAAGCCTCGCTTTCGAATCACGAAAGCGTGAATTTTTCATAAATCAATTCCCAAGCGTCCTCAGATGAAAAGAATTTCTTCGTGAACATGGTTTGCACGTGCAAAATAGTTACACCTATTTCTTGAATACGAAGTTTGGAGGCGAAATTGACTAGTTTGACGTAAACATGCATAAGGCCTGCCTGAGCAGAAATTGGATCAAATATTCAACTCCACCCTCGATGAGCAGAAGTTGCATTTGCATCACGTATCGGTAAAGTAAACAGACTGAAGATCACTTGCTTGGCCAGAGCAGAAATTGCATTTGCATCGGATTAAGTTTGACGGATCTCGTATCGGTAAAGTAATTAGATTGAAGATGACTCACTTGGCCTGAGCAGAAATTGCATTTGCATCGGATTAAGTTTGACGGATCTCGTATCGGTAAAGTAATTACCTGTAGATGACCTAATTGGCCTGAGTAGAAACTGTATTTACATCGAACTAAGTTCAAAGGATCACTTATTGTTATGTTAAGTAGCCTAAAGATGACTTTATTGGCCTGAGCAGAAATTGCATTTGCATCTAACCAAGTTCGATGGATCACGTGTCGATAAAGTAATTAGACTGAAGATGACTTACTTGCTTGAGCAGAAATTGCGTTTGCATCGAATTAAGTTCGACGGATCTCGTATCGGTAAAGTAATTAGACTGAAGATGACTTACTAGACTGAGCAGAAATTGCATTTGCATCGAATTAAGTTCGACGGATCACATATTGGTAAAGTAATTAGCCTGAAGATGACCTAATTGGCCTGAGCAGAAATTGC
>JAOBRD020566814.1:0-41768 GCA_027575215.2 Hydrozoanthus sils | reverse complement strand
AGTCTGTACAAGCAAGGGTATCAGTATGATGACAAAGTCTGTACAAGCAAGGGTATCAGTATGATGACAAAGTCTGTACAAGCAAGGGTATCAGTATGATGACAAAGTCTGTGCAAAGGTAACTACCCACCCAACAAGTTCGTAAGTTTGACCAACACTCGATTCTTCTAGAATCGAGTTTATTATTGCCTTGGCGACATCAACCACCTTCAATAAAATGTGCAAAAATAAAATACAATTAACAACAAAGTTTAAGAAAGAGCTCCTTAAATCCTATTTTTACACTTGGCCTACTAAGAAACTTGCTTTGCAACCTGTCTTGTCGAGAAGCGTATTTGTTAAAAAAAGATGGAAAGACAACATATGAAAGAGTAAAGCTCTGGTGGTATGTAAGCACAACAAGTTCTTTTTTAGAAACCAACAGAAGAGGTTGTCAGACTCAGCAGAAGTGAATCAAGACAAAAGAACCTAAAAACTATTACTATTTTTGTCAGCCTTCATGTTATGTGTTCTCAGGCAACTAAAAAGTTATTTAGATTACTTTGAAGTACAGACTAAAGTAGTCGTGCATGTATAATAAGGATCAAATATTCTAAGAATAATCCGAGATTTTATTCAAAATCAAAAATTAACTGAAATAACATAAAGTCTAACAAAAATAAATAAATAAATGTGCAAATGTTAAGCAAAAACAACTTATAAATTGCCCTACTGTCCCAATAACCTGATCGACCCAGTAGCATTCAGTTCAACGCTCTGATCCAATGTTTTCAGCTCAAGGTCGTTATGTTAAACGACCTAAAAGGCCCATACAGGCAGTATTCTGTTCTAAATCAACACATGGCCAATCCCAAATTCACATCCATTTCAAATTAACACTGGAAGTGTTTGCATTAAGATCCACATACGTATACTGGTTGTTTTGTAGTTTTCATTGCACCATCAAGTAATGGAATGCCAAATGGAAGCTTTCGAAGATCTAAAAAGAAAATAGTTAAAAGAAAGTAATAAATATTGTCCTAGTGTATAAAGGGTTCGATTTATACAAAAAGTAAAACACTGAAATGATAAACTTTTCAAGTTCTTATCATTTTGTTCAAAGGAAAATCTCCGAACACAGTTACCTGCTCCTTACCTCTAAAGTAGCACGTCGTTAACTAATTAGACAGTCACAGTACTGAGATCATGCTGAATATATGCTAAATTGATTAATCTTTTGATGAAAATACCAAATATTTTTGTACACAACTTGCAAAAACACCCTGTCATACTGTACTTTATGCTGAATTGTCGACATAGGCACACAACCATGCAGGAATTGAAATAAATTGTTGTTAACTTGTAAAAAGCATTTTCTGTAGATCAAAACACTGATGAGGTTTTAAGGCTAAAACAGGGAAGCAAGAAGCTAAACATATTGGCCATCAGTTCACTCTAGAAAATTTGCAAACGTAACCCCCTTTTCCAAGATTGATGGTGTTTTTAGGTCAAAGAAAATTATGAAATCTGTAATGGAGGAAAAATTGTTTTTAAAGCCAATTTATTTAAAAATTTTTGTTCAGCGGTGGTTCACATCAGCTCTATCTGCCATGTACAACTAAGTATCATTTTCCAAAAAACAGCACTAAGAGTACTTTGATTGACTACTTACAGGCATAGTAGTTTAAAAAATGATCCTCATGTCCAAACAAGGTGCCTGGGCGTAAAATTGTAGCATTTGGAAATTCCTCCCTCACAGCAGCTTCACCGTAAGCCTTGAATAAATTTGTAAAAGATGATTATCTTTTAGTCATTCTAATCTTCCTTGTTATCAAAGATAAAGCTAAGTCTATTTTCCATCATTGTTTCTTATCATTTTAGTCAAAGGTAATGCTAAACACAACTCATGATCGTCGTCAGAAATAATGCTAGACCTGTTTCTTATCTGAAAACGTAAAAATGTTTGCTGACTTCTGTTATATTCAGGCTTCGGACGCGTTATTTGGGACTCCGTGTTCCACCACAGAGAAACACACAAGACTACATGGGTTTCTCCAAATAACATCACATCACAACTGTGTTTCAAAAACATTCAGGTGATCACTTGACATGAGAGTTAAAAGAGGAGCAGGTACAGAATCTGACCACCATCTACTGTTAGAATGGAGTTGGGGCGAGCCAATGCTTCATCAAATCCTAGGGTGAAGTACAACGTCAGATTCCTTAAAGGGTCTCGCTCTCCAAAATTATTTTCTTATATATTTAAGACCATCTGCTAAGGATTCAAGAAAAGGTAATTCTTCGGGCGTCTCATCGCCGTAACGTTAAAGATAGTTTACAAAACGTTCAAGGTGAGCACTATGACCACCATCTTTTCGCTCATAATTAAATACGTGACATCGCAACATCAAATTTCAGTTTGTTATCGAAGAAATGTAAGCTTTTAGTTAAATTGCTTAAAAGGGAAAAAATTATTCTGTTGGATAATTTTTGCAGAAAATGCAGGCAATGAAAGTCCAAACAGGGCAACTGAGCTGATTCTTTTGGCAGTTTGACGTTGTGACGTCAGTGCAACATGGCAGCCTCCATGGGATTGACTAGTGCTTTCTTTACTCATTTTTGCAGAATATTAATTAAAAAAATGTTTTAGAAAGTACATTTTTAAAATCCAAAACTGATGTTATTAAATACATCAAAAAATATTTTTGGAGTGCAGGTTCCCTTTAAGGACAGAGAAACACGGGAAACCTTCAAGATCACGCTATCAAACAGATATCTTCCACTTTAGCATCTGGACAGAGGAGACGAGTGGAAAGAGATAAGAGAGGCATTGAACAACACTTGTGAAGTGGTCCTTGGCAGAAGAAAACCAGAGCACAAAGAGTGGATTTCACCTAGAACGTTGGAGACCATCAAGATTAGAAGAGGAAAATGTTCAAGAAGAAATGTAACAGGAGCGGAACCAGACACCAGAAAGGAATGGAGGAACTAAGTAAGTAAGTCGACTTTGTTTGGGTTACGCTAAATAGTGTACAACACTAATAAACTTGTGGCCCATAATTAAAATTACAAAAATCAATTATTAAAAAATGCTCGTTTTACAATCTCGAAAAGAACCAACTAAAAATCTAATCTAAAATGCAAATGCCACAAAACAAAGCTCCAAATCTTCAATTCCAATGTACAAAGTGCCTTGTTGTATGGATCAGAGTCATGGATAAATACCACATCATCCAACAAGCTGCAAACATTTGTCAACAAATGTTTGAAAAAATCCTGAAACCCTTGGAAAGACAACATAACGAACGAAGATATTTGGAAGCAAAAAAGTCGAGAGGCCATTCAAGTACAAATCTGGAGAAGAAAATGGAGATGGATTGGTCACACGTATAGAAAACATCCTGACAGTGTTACAAGACAAGCTCTGAAATGGCACCCCCAAGGTAAGCAAAAAAGAAGACGCCACAGGAACACCTGGAGGCGTGGTATTGAGGCAGAAATGAAGGACTGGAGCCACACATGGAACATCTTTAGGTGACTCACCCAAGACAGGACAGAATGGAGGAAAGAAATCGTTAAAGGCTTATGCTCCAGGATGACCTAAGGGCCTAAGTAAGTAACTGTGATAGTTAAAACTCTCCTTTATAAACATTTGTTATAAAATATATTAAAAACGATCCCTAGATAAAAATTTAAAATCAGGAGCTTTCGGCTATCTTACTATAATAGCCTTTATCAACTGAGTAAAACTAAGGTAAACGATAAAACTTACTGTTTGAAAGGAAGTGAAGCCACAAGGGGTAAAAATGAAAAACAGGTAAGACAAAAACGGAAATAATATTCAATTTTTTAAAAGTATAGTGTACTGACGTGGCAAAGGTTTCGAATTGTTGTCAACAAACTTTGTTATCGCAGTGTGCCATGATTCAAGTGTCTTTCTTGTTCTAAAACTTTCTGTATCAACAATGGATGCGTTTTTTAAATCAAAATTATGAGTATTATTTGTCCATGCATGGTTAGCGATATTAGAGCCTTTGGAAAATAGTTTGACATTTCTCATGTGTTTTTTTTTGGTAAGAAACAAGCAACCGGTTTCACCGATCTAACTCCAGTCATAGTCTTTTAAGGGAAATCTGTAAACTACGTTGATTTCTTCGTTAGTTGGCTGTCGGCATTTTAGCCAGGGAAAGTGCTGAATTATAGTATATATGAATTATAAGTTTGGAGACAACTTTGGCATCATGTTTTCGTAACAGTCTTGTAAAAGGTTCGGTAAGTCCTATAATATATGGAATACAGGCAAACTGTTCATGAGATTTTGAGGGTGGGTCAGCCCATATAAAGAACATGAAGCTATGATTTTACTTAGATGCTGTTCTGTTTTTAAAAAATTGTGTTCGGCCTGAATCCAGTTACATGGATGTTTTTGCTTGTGTAAGAAAAAGCAACAGGAAACACACATGGAAAAAATGACATTACAAAAGATAAAACCAATCAAGTCCAGTTTGAAGAGGTTAGATTACTTTTACAGCTAATTTCAAAGCAAATCCGTTCCTAAATCCAGAGTGGCAATTATAAAAGATATCATAAAGACATGAAGCTTTTTGAGAAACAGTTTATTAAAGTGAAACCACTAAAAGTTGGAAAGTCTTGACCTATTCAAGGGTTTTCAAGAACCTTGAATTGACCAACTTTCTTACCTTTGACCGAAGAAACTTCGAGGGACTTTCTGGACTGGCATTCAAGGAAGACACATGAATCAGCCGTTCAACTCCTGCTTCCCGTGCAGCCTTTGCTAATGCTCTTGACCCATCCACATGACATTCATCAAAAGAAAAATTCCTTCAAGAAAAATGCTTATCACTTAAAATCTTTTCACTCCTGCAGTTTATCAACACAGGGCTCGAAATTAAATTTCAAGTAGCCAATTGGCTACCAGAGGCAAACGTTTAGGAGCCTGAGCACAAGTTTTAGTAGCCACATATTTTCAATAGTCCATTTCACGGTTCCCGAAAGATAACCAAGCTTCTACATGAAACTCAGGTGAAGGTTGTCCAGGAACAGTTGGAGAAATGGAAATAATAGACATGCTAACAAGGTAATAATTTCCACTTTTCTGACTGTGCCAGGACATCCTTCGCCTTGGTTTCATAAAGAAGCTTCGTTACCTTTCAGGAACCTTGAAGTGGACTATTAAGTAATCCACACTACGGCCATGCCTGTAGCTGTGTTATTAAGATCAAAGGCAATTGTTTCCATATTTGTTTGCCCTAGAAGGCAGATAAACTTCATTCATTCATTCACTACATTAGAAACAACTTTTAGTTAATCATTCGCAAAGGCTCAACAAAATACTGTAGTAGCCAGCTAATTACAAGTTCCGAAAATGTATTGACCAGTGTCCATCTTCTGGTAGCACTGCGATCTACAATGGGTGGAGAGTTCGAGCCCTGCTCTAAATTCTCCTTACAATTACACTGTTACAGTGTTTTCAAAGAGAAACATTTGACCTCTGAAAACTCCTATTGTAAATTTCTTCCAACTCTTTTACAGATATTATGTAGATAAAAGTAAGGAGAATAATAACTACATGCAATCCTTTACAACACAGTTCAGAGCAAACAGTATCACTTTTGTGCCTAGCATTTCATTTAGCATTTTTTGATTAATGACGAACTGCAGACTTCTGTTTCATATACAGTACAGCACATCTTGTTTAGGCTGGAATTGTATACTTTGCTTGTATAATCAATTGACTTTATAATTATAATGAATAACCTGAAAGTTAAGTTGGCTGCAGAAACAAGCATTATCACGACCGTTTTAAAACTTTGTTTCAACAGATCAACTGGTGTTGGTTTTTGAAATTATCTTGTGCAAGAACACTTTTCAAGTAAAGAACTAGTAGCCAATCATGGAAGTCTAAAACAGGTGTAATGGTGAGCACACATCCTGCATTCACAAAAACAGCTGAACATTAAACATAACATCAAGTTAATTTTTCTCACAAAGCAAAAAGTATTGTAGTGCAACTTACAGCAAATAATTATTTATAATTTATTAAACTAATATTAAAGAACGGTTCTTTTGCTTTGAAACAACTCAAAACCACTGATTGTCCCCTCTTACCTTGTCTCAAAGTTCTTTCCAATCAAATTAATCACGACATTGGAATGCTTCACCATTTTCGCAAGTGATTCTGCATCCTTCAGATGGTAGTCCTGTTACAGTTCAAAAAGTTTGATATGCAGAACATTAGTTGGCAAGCTTTCAAAAATATGCAGGTTTTTGGGGAATATATTTTCTTTAAACTTACAACAATATCTAATGCATAAAGAAACTGTACAGAAATAAAAGTACAGTATTCTAATGGCTTGTCTCCTTTAGCAGCAGCCATACATAAACCCATCTATGAAAACTTTGACAGCTTAACTACTGTAAATATTGGGAAGGGATAACCCTTAAGACTTGGACCGTCTGCTGTCTGTTTACTTTCTAGGCCTGAGCCAGTTCGTCACATGAATGCACGCTGATTTACATCCTTGTTTTGGCCTTATGTACTGAGTTAAATTTTAATAAAGTCTTGCTTATTGTTTCTTTACGGTGTGGTTTAAATGGTTTCAGCCTGCGAAAGAAGCATAAGGCCAGAAGAGACGAATAATCTTGACTTTATAACACTTGACCACATTCCTCTCGAAAACGTGGATTACTTTTTGGCTGGGGACTGGGATTGGGACTGCCGAGCTTGTCTTGGATTGGTTTGTTCTCTCTCTGCTACTGTTGTTGCCTCGGTACCTCAGCAGTTAGAGCTCCTACCATGTGAACCGGTGTCATGGGTTTGATACCCATTTGGGGCACTTAAGGTTTTTTTTCTCGGTTTCTCTTACACTTGTCTTGGTTCATTACAACATGTCAGAGTTTGACCTCTCTGAAGATGATCACATTGACTGAAACATGCATTAATTTATTTTGTTCAGTTGCTATATCTATGGTCTGTTGTCTATCGCGACCAAAACAGAAACCATAACACCTTATGAAGCATGGCAACAAAATCTGCATTATATCAATCAGCCCAAACTTTATCCCTTTCCTCGACAGCAGCTTCACCTGAAGAAACATGTTACAAGTCTCTGGCAGGATTTAGTAAGCAATGGTGATGCATTTTCTACAGTAACAGGCATACAGTGCAACAGAAATGTGTAAACCTTGAGTTAATGTTAGGACAAACAGCTAACTTTTGTCCCATTATTTAACAAAACTCCATCCTTAAAAATTCTTTATTGCTGCAGAACATCTGGCATATTATTTGCACCCAATTCGGCTTCACTCCATAGGAGCCCAGTTCTTATATTTTGCTAATATCACATTAGAGTCGAATGAATGCCGAGAGGACCTATTTCATTGCCTCATGTCATTCATCGGTGAAAGCTTGTTAGTAGCCAATGGCCCCATTTCTCACCATGTTAAACCCATAACAATTATAAATGATGGAATATGGTAGTCTTCACTTATTTGCTCTGATCTCTCTGTGCTAGTAAATTTACTAAAACTATATTACAGAACTGCATAACGATCGTGAACCCTCTCCTCCCTCAAGAAATCTCAGACTCCAAAATCTTTCAAGCCAGCCACAGTAAATTTAAGATTTAAGCAGACCTCTTTATAGTCACATAAATTTCCTAGCAAGACCAACCCTAAATGCCTGCTTTGAAAGAGTGTGGTCACATCGACAAACATTTCTTAAGTAAATCCCACAGAAGACTGTCACTACCTCTCAAAATTGCAAGATTGGTCGAGGTTATCTAAGAAGATGACAGTCAGTGGCTACAGCAGTGCTGCTGGTCAAATTGAGGCTGGCATCGACATGGGCTTGGTTCAGCCTCTACAATGCAAAGGCTGTGGCCCCCAATACTACTGATACCGGCTATACGAGCTTCGAGTAGAGTTTGACAAGTTAGAAATGGCTAAGGTTTCCAACAACTTGAGGAAATACAGACATAACCTAACAATATCTAAACCCTTTACTTCTCGTCAAAAAGCCTCTAGGTTGTAATCACCTTTACTGATTTTAGAAGGTAAAGCAAACCCTAGCATTCCCAAATGCCAGATGTCGATTCAACACTACTGGAAATACTTCACCAAATCAGGCTTGACCTGCAACTTCTATCAGATTCCCTTGTCTTAAGTTCAATGAAGAACTGGTGTAGCCACACCCTTCCACGTAATACATGTCTACACACGCTTTGCAATGGGTATGCTAGGCTCAAAAACTACCGTTAAAGAGATAAGGTGTCTTGTACTAGGTGACCTTGTCTAGGATAGTTGCCTAGCCAACTCACCAATGATATATATTGTGGGGGAGATGCCCCAGATCTACTCCTGCCCAATTGATCATGAGTGTACAATTGTGCAATCCCAGCCTTTTCCTATCAGAAGACTGGTCTATGTCCCAAACCAACAGTTATCCTAGGTAGGGCGTGGTCCAAGGCACCTGGTCAGCTAGTCCACACCACATCGCGGTCCTTTCATATTGCCCCCCACCTCCAACTATCAAAGGTCTACAATCATCAGAGCCTATAAAGTACATACAAGGTCTTGTATTACCCAACTCCTCTTCTTACATTAGTCCCCTTTAGTTTTACACTGCTGGCATGCAGTTCGCCAACAAAAACCAACTCGGATGACAACTTTACAAGCCACTTCAAAGTTGCTCAAGACTCTCACCAAGGGTAATAGGGAGCTTAAGCAACAAGGACGGCAACATCGATGATTGCGGCTTACAAAAAACACCCTTCTGGTTTGCCCTTTTTGACCATGTTTGGCTCGTTTGTCTTCTTTTTTATTTTAGTGATGCTTTGTGAACAGAAAATGACGAAGGCTCCCTGCATAAAGGCAAACAAAAATTGAGAACATTAATTTCTGTTTATCGCTCCCATTCGTAAGAACTCCAAAATAAAGCATTTCACATTGGAATTTTCAAGACGACGGCGTGCAGGTGGCCAGCATGGTGCATTCCAATGTGCAGCTATTATATTCAATATTGCTTTTTGCAGTCGTTTTCTGCATTGCTGCCCTCATTGCTTTAACTCTGTACTGTCACCGGGCGTGGCTTTGGTCCAATCCTTTATGTGAGTTCATGTGCAACGATCACCTACTCCTGGCTGTTCTTTTTGCTTATGGTTTTTACTTCTCTTCTTTTTACTGGTGTGCGCTTATACATATAATGTACTTAAAAGGAAAAGTATTTGCCCAAAGTCATCCACTACCCTGACTCATTCCATACATGTATACACTTACAAAGAAAAGTATTTGGCCGAGGTCTCCCATCAGCGTTAAATGTCTGTGGTCATGTTCATCACCTCGATATGGTATCACAACTTGGGTACCACAGCGCCCTGGTTACCAAAAACAAATGCCAGCACCAGTAAGTTTTATAAGACCTCTTTAGAGTCAATGTTTGTAAATACCAAAAATAATTAATTCAGCTGAGTCTCACCAAACTTTGGATTTTTTCATAATTTGTTCTTAGGGCAAGTTAATTTTAAAAATCTTATTAAGAGGTTTGGCAGCAAAAGTTTGAATTATATCAGTTTGGTTCTTGACCACAGTGGCAACTGCCATTCTTGAGTTGAAAATGATCAACTTTGAATTTGTTTGTACGAGTTTAACCAGATTGCATTTATCAATAAGATGCTAAATCCTTTCTTGAGCCTACTGGCCCATTAGGTCGGCACTTATCTCTGTTTTCCATAGTGTTAAACGGATGAGAGTCTTTGACTCCCCCTGGAAAGGACACTAATCTATCGCAGGTTAGCTCCCAGCAGAACTGGTACTCACTTATACAGCAGAGTTGACTGGAACAAAGTCGAGTAAAGCATCTTGTTCAAGGACACAACATAATTATATTAGCAACTTCCAAAAACAAAACAAAGTGATTCAGCTTGCTATCCTTTTTTTGTGCATGTTGCTATCATTGCGCGAAAATGAAAACTGAGACAACTGGCTGTTTGATGAAAAAGATCATTGAAACTGACACATTACAGGTGTCTTGGTTTCTCAGGTGACCGTATTAACAGGGTTAAATTATAAAGGATTTTATGAATTGGTAATTCAAAAAAGTGGCTGTTGGCCGTATTAATGGGATACTGCATTAGCAGGGTTTTTTTTATAAGAGAATGTATGACCATTTTGCCGGGCCAAAAAAAGGTGACTGTATTAATGGGGTGGCCATATGGCAGGGTTCCACTGTAATATGCTATCTAGTACATCATATTTTTTGATCCTATACAATAGTTTTCTGAAAGAAGGGCAGATCCTTTACATAATATAAGATTATATTGCTTATTAATAAATGTAATCTTGTTGAACAGTCTGAACAATTCAAAATTGATCACTTTCAACCTAAAACATTAATCGCAGTCACTATGCAGTTAAGAGCCAAAATGGCATGACTAACACTTCCCTCGATTTAAAAAAAAACAAACATTATAAAGCGCTGCAGACCTTTCAGCATAATTTTTGAAAAACTTACCATAGGGGTCATTTGGACAAAATGTTAAAAAATCTTAAGTTGGGCAAACCCTTTCTGATACCATTCTTATGTGGCTGTAAGGTTGCTTTCCCAAATTTTGGTCACTTCAAGGTGTATTTCCTTTGATTGTTTATATTTCTCATAATATTGAGTTTTGAATCAAAAGGAGTCGAAATGATAATTGACTTTCCAACTTGTTCAAGCATCTTTCAAAGTTTAATTATGTGTTTGTCAGAGTCCCATTCAAACAGATTTTTGACCAGGACATAATTTACTTTCAGACTTGTTCAAACGACTTCTAAATTAACATATTAAACAACTTTTCAACTCGTTCAAAAGTCTTTTCAGTTAATGAGAATGATTTTTGCCCTTTTTAAATGACTTTTTGACCTGTTCAAACAACTTTTAAGGGTTTTTTTTAACCTTTTTCCGATGCAGGGTCACAAAATCGATAAGAAAAGTTCCACAACCATGGATTAGGTTGTTTGGGAAGAGATGAAAATTGACTTCTAACCTTTTTTCCCAAAATCAATTGGTTGTAGACAGACACAACTTGTTTTGCTTCTGTGTTGAGCTGCAACTCTTAGTGATTCAATTCAAGCCGAAACCCATGAAAAGGGATTTGATGGAAAATGTAGACAAGTAATCAAGACAATCAAGAATTGAGATTCAGCTATCAAGCTTTTAATTTTGTAGGTAAGGCCAAACAATAAGCAAAAGAGGCAAGCCATACATTAAGTGAAAGTTTTGTAATTATTGTTTCTCACTGCCTCAATAAACTTTTGGGTCATTCCATGCCAACTCAGACAAACTTCACTTCCAGAGTGACCATCTCAGATTTTGTTCAAAAAAATCCTAAAAGGACCCTTTGGTGTCGATAAAAAAACACAAAAATTTTAGCTTTCAACACCAAATAGTTTCAGAGATATGGCACTTTGAAGTTTGTCAGCCATGTCCACTTTAGCTTCCTGATAGTGCTAAATACACATTTTCTGTGATTTTAGGTTGTCGTAACTTCATAACCAATAAAGATAATAAGTTGGTAACTTACCTATTTACTGCCAAGGCTTTCAGAATGTGCCCTCAGAACTACTCTGTAGTGTATTGCTTATGAGATAATTGTGCTTAAATTATGCATTAAGCCCATGCACAAGTCAAGTTTTTCAGATTTTACTGGTATCCATAATATTAAATCAGGTATGAACCCTACTGCCTAAATTGTGATGTTATTCTGATAGTTACATGCATGGCTATAGATAATAGTAGAAACAGCCGTATCTAAGCATTAACACAGAACTAAATGGAGCTTCAAAAAGGTTGCAGGTCAAAATATGCATAAGTTACCACACTCTATAGGGGGCCATTTCACCATGTTGTCAATTACTCAGGGAGATAAGAAAATTATCACAAAATATACTGCTACTTAAGTAACTCTCAAGAAAGTAAGGACATTCATCCAAGGCTCCTTAAAAGTTTTTAAGCCAAAAGACCCTTGTAGACTTATTGGTAAGACAGTGGGACTTTTTCCCCATTCAGTTACTTTTCATTTTATTTACAGGATGACAATACTGAATTTAAGATGTATATAAAAGGGCTTTCCCCTAGTTACCTTGCCCAATTAAATGCCCCCATCGACCATCCCCCCTCCCCTCCCCCCAAAAAGCCCTACAGATACTAGTTTACCTGGCCTACACCAGTAAATGCACATAGTTCAGTGCATCTCCCCCAATCAGCAATAAAGAGAGATGGCTAAAATATTTTTTAAAACATAAATTTAACGTTATCATAGTTTCTTTTGTGAGAAAAGTAAATAAAAATTACTGCAAGATATAGTTTGAATAGAAAAGCAAACACCAACTAAATGATCGAAATTTTAAAGGCTGAAGGTAATTTGAAACTGATGTCAACAACTTCCTGTTATTGCAACATCAACCACATGGCTAGATAATAAGTCCCATCTACAAGCCTGTTGTTATTATTTTAAAATTTCCTAAGTTCGAAAAGTAAATATTAAGATGAAGTTTGAATAGAAAAGCAAACACTAACCAACTGATTGAAATAAAAGGATCACTTTTAGCAAAAAGTAGGATTTAAAGGTTAATAGAAACTCAAGGTAATTTGAAACTGATGTTAACTATTTCCTGTTATTGCAACATCAACCACATGTCCACTTTCTATAATTATAACTTTTATTCAGAACTCAACATGGCTTCAGTCACTGCTCTTTCTTATAAAATAGGAATTTCTTTAGATAAGGATTGCAACATTAAGTCATTGCTAGTTTTACAGAAGAAAACAAAGAGCTATTGGTGTTAAGATGTGACCTTCAGTTCACTGAGGAGGATAAGTGTGCTACCACCATGAGAAAGCATACTTGTCCAGTTATCAAAGACTTCAAAAAAATGTGGTGACCCTAACAAATGGCATCTTAAAAAGTAAGTAAAAAGTAAGTCGTTGGTAAGCAGTTTAAATAACAATAATATTCTTAGTACAGTGTGTGCATGGATATTTAATACCAGTATTGTTTTTAAAAAGTTAGAAATGTTACAAGTTGAAGTTTTGACTCAATATATTTTGTCCTTGCCACATGTCATGCAGAAGGGTTAGTTAACATTGGGACAAAGCTAGCCCAACAACTGAAAGCTGATGTGAAACCTGGCCAGAAATTGTGTTCCAAATGCAAAATACAGGCCTTAGATGAGAGCAATTTAGAGCCACAACTTGCTGGAAGTGACTATACTGAGCCTAAATCGTCTGATGATAACAGTTCAGCATATGAACCAGAGGGGGAAGCAGAGGATGACTTGAATAGAATTCTTGATTCACTAGATGTTTCTTCATTCAAGACTTCTGTCAGTAAAAGAGACAAGCTAAAACATGCGAAGAAAGTGCTTAGACAAGCTCATACTGAGGTCAAGAATAAAGTAGCACATGGAATGAAGTTAAATGAGCAGGATCTGGAAGATACAGATGTTGATGAAGACAACTGCCACAGGTGCAAAGACCATGACCGATTTGTCATACTGTTAAAAGAAAAAGTATGAGATGGGAGAACAAGGCATGAAAAAACAAAACTTTTAACTCTTGCTCCACAAAGTTGGTCATTAAATAAGCTGAGTGAAGAATTTGGCGTTAAAAGAAATTTGGCATGGCAGGCACAACAGCGGAGAAACAAAAAAAGAATATTGGCTGGCCCCACACCCAAGAAAGGTAGAAACCAGCCACGGGATACTAAGGAGAAAGTAACTTCCTTTTATGAGTCGACTGAGTTTTCTCGCATGTGTCCCTGAAAAAAAGAATGTGTTGCTGTAAGGGATGAAAACGGCCAGAAAGTTTACAGGAAAAACAATTGCTTTTAGTCAATCTAAAGGAACTCCATGTTGCCTTTCAAGAAAAGACACCCACAAAATCCAATTGGCTTTTGAAAGACCTGTCTGCTACCTATGGCCAAAGTGGTGTATTCCAGTTACTGCTGCTGGAACACATTCTGTCTGTTTGTCAGCAGCATCAGAATGCCAAACTTGTAGTTGCCCCCATTCCAGGGAAAAACATTGATCATAAAGCTTTATTAAGCAAAATTGTCTGTAACTTGGAGAACTGTGACTGCATGATTCACCTGTGTGACAAGTGTCCAGGCAAAGACACACTTCATGAGTACTTGGCAGTTTTATTTTAGTTTTATGATTTTGATTTGGATGACAACATTTGTTACAAACAGTGGGGGCAGACAGACAGAATCAACCTTATGGGCCTGCCAAGCATCACAATAGAATTCATTTGTACAGCCACTGACATGTTTGATAGCCTTCAACAGCATAACCTTACAGCAAAGGCACAGTAAGCCTACAATTCAAGCCTAAAACAAAGCATCAATCAAGAAAAGGCAACAGTTCTGCTAGATTTTGCAGAAACCTATAGCTTTGTTGTGCAAGATGCTGTCCAAGGCTATCATTGGAACAACAGCCAAGCTACCCTGCAGCCCTCTGTCGTATAATTCAGGACTGAAGACGAATTACAGTTTCTAAATTTCTGCATTATTTCTGATTGTATGAAGCATGATACCATCACTGTCCATGTATTCATATCAAAGCTTATCCCAGAACTCACGAAAAATTGCCTCACATTAAAAAATCAATTTACTTCAGTGATGGTGCAGCCAGCCAATATAAAAATTAAAAGAATTTTACAAATTTATACCACCACAACCAGGATCATGGACTAGATGCCAAATGGAATTTCTTTACCACAAGCCATGCCAAAAGTCCCTGTGATGGCATTGGAGGCACTGTAAAGCATCTTGTGGCCCATACAAGCTTACAGGCAACTACACAGGGGCATATACTGACACCAGAAGACATGCATGAGTGGGCATGTGACAACATTACTGGTTTTCCTGCATTTTTTACGTATCTGCAGAGGAAGTGTCAGCAAATGCAACAAAAATTGGTCTTGAATTTCGCTTTGCACAAACTGATACTCTTAGTGACACTTTCTCACCACTGCTTTGTTCCCACTTCTGAGACTGAGTTGAACATGAAGAGGCTCTCTGCTGATCGTGATACGCACCACACAGTGGCAAGTGTTTCATCACAGTCTCCAAGAGCTGAAAATCTTTCTTTTGCGTAGTTACCACCTGGTAAATACGTGGCCTGTATATATGACTAAGAATGGTATGTGGGCTGCATTGTCGTGTGCTCAGAAGAGCATGATGTTATGGCAAATTGAGTCAAAGGCTTTGCTAAGGTCTAATGCAATGGCGATGACAGCTTCTCTGTTGTCAAGACAATCTTGCCAGTCCTCTGCCATCTTAAGTAGGGCAGTACAGCATGAGTGATTCTTCAAGAAACCAGATAAGTTAGTAAAAAGGTGGTGGCAAAATTTTTCGTACATCTGATCATAATTTTTATACCACCTTTTCGTAAACCTCAGATAATGTAGTCAGAATATAAATAAGACAATAGTTTCCTTTATAGGTGTCCTAAGGCTTTTTAAATGCAGGAGTTAGACTGCTATGATACATTTCCTTTCCATTGGCCAGGAACAAGTACAAATCAAGTAATTTATTAGTTTGGTAACTTCATCTGCCAAAATGGGAGCAGACAGTTTCAAACATGTGGACTGATTCCATCAACTCCGACAGCTTTCCTTAGGTTTAAACAGTCTAAAATGTCACAAATGTAGCTACATTTAGCTGGGTTGAAAAAGAAGTTGTCGAGAAACTTTCTCTCATTTATCGATTTTACACTTGGATGTTCTGAGAAATCCGAAAGATCACCAATGTTATCCCTTTGCTTCCGCTACGTTAATGAACTAGTCATTTAATACCTCAGCTGCAGAACTAGGCTCAGTTATAACACGATCATTTTCAACAAGATTTATATCATCTTGTTTATTGTGACCGGATTTTGGAAAAAATGGTTTCATTTTCCTCCAGAATTCCCTAGGGTGCCTGACAGTATTTGATGCAACGAAACTGAACATCTTGACACCTCTACGCTTGAATGATGTAACTTTATTTCATTGCTTTTTGTAAGCTTCCCACGTAAATGGCGAGGGGTTCTTTTTATGACATTTGAACATTCTGTTACAAAGTGAGATTCCACGCAGGATTTGGGGTGTAATCCAAGGAAGTTGGTCACCATGGACCCACTTTCTCTTGATCGGCATATGCTAGTTCAGGATATCGATATATAGAGTACTCCAATGGCCCCAAAAATTATCCACATCATCATAAGAATAAGCCGACTGCCATGGAACATTCTTTATATCAGAGAGAAGCTTAGCGTGGTCAAAATTTTTCATGCTTCTGTACTCAATGAACTGTGGTTTTGGGCATGCAAACTTATTTTTTCCTAACAATAACAACTCAAAAGCCTCCTCTATCAAAGAAGGATGAGTGTTGGGTGCCACTGCAACACATCATTTGTTTGATAAGGACTCCTGAGTTGCAGGGCCACACAGCACGATTTTACAAACTGGATTCCAAAGAACAAAACCTGCGTTTAAACCATAAACCAGCTGCCCAAAACATACTAGAATAATTACATAGTTGAATTCTTAGTATCCATACAGTAGTTTACAAAAATCATTTAATCTGTCTTGTACATATTCATCTAATCCCTAAGGGAATTTTCCAGACATACTTGAAACCAGGAAAAAAAAGGGGGGGGGGTGGTCAGTAGGAGTATATATGTATGGCTGTTTACTTAATTACATGCGAAGTTTTCCCTCAGTTTACATTTGAATTTTCCTTGACGCCTTCAGTGTGAAGTTTATGATATGTCTAGTACAAAAAAATGCAAATACAGCAGATAAAAGTGAAGAGATGAGTGTAGTAAACAAAACTACAAGGGATCGTCGCAGTGAGTTTGATCGTTCATGGCAAGTCGACCGTGCATGGCTTCAGTTCGATGAAAGCAGCAGATTGATGACATGTTCACTCTGCAAGAAGCACAATGTACTCAAAGGCAATGGCAAGAATGCATGAATAACAGGATATGCGACACTACGACTCAACAAAGTGAAAGCTCACTCAAAATCGACGGTGCACATTGAAGCTGTTAAAATGGACACCAACTTGATGAGCTCGAACAATTTGCATCAAACAATTACCAACCACGAGAGTGCTGAATTTAAAGCTATTGTCTCAGCATTGAAGTGTATGTACTAGCTCCTCATTTTAAGATTCATCGTTCTTAGTTGCGTTTTTTTAATGTCTGAAAAGGAATAAACTCAAAATTATGCATGTCTATTACTATTGTTATGTAAAAATATGCAAATTAGAACACTGAAAATTGATCAATCATGGTGCATCCATTCATTTTGCACAGATAGATTATGTCATGGAACAGCATTAATGGCCCTGATACATTGACGGTTAATATATAGAAATTATGTGGCAATGCGTAGACTAACAAGCAATACACTATAGAGTGGTTCTGAGGGCAGATTCTGAAAGCCTGGACAGCAAATAGGTAAGTTACCAACTTTCATGCAATTATCTTTATTGGTTATGAAGTCTGGCAACCTAAAATCACAGAAAATGTGCATTTAGCACTGTCAAGAAGCAAAAGTGAGCATGGCTGATAAATTTCAAAGTGCCATATCTCTGAAACTATTTGGCGTTGAAAGCTAAAGTTTTGGAATTTCTTTATTGACACCAAAGGGTCTTTTTAGGAATTTTTTCAACAAAATCTGAGATGATCACCCAGGAGGCACTGTCTGAGTTGGCAAGGAATGATACTTTGCAATAAAGTGTTGGTGGCTGTTGGTAATCTTTCTAATACATTTCCTTACATTTCAAATTGACCCAAGGGGTCCTTATTTTGTATCTATCACACCATAAATTATGAAGAAAGGCCACCTTTTGAACCAGTTGTTGAAGTTCCTGTAATAATAGCAATTAACATAGTTATTTAACACTTATTCGATTTCAATAGAGCCACTATTCACCGAAATTGAAATAGAATAAGTGTTTCAGTATGCACTAGTGAGGCAACTGATCTATGGAAAATTCCTTTCAAAAAAAACAAAAGGCAGTTTTTAAGAAAAAAAATTATCACTGTGGATGGTGAAACTCGTGCGTGAGCAGCCCGTCTTTTGATAGTCTGTCAACTACAAAATGTCATAAATGGCACAAAACAGAATTTATTTAGACTCTTTTAAATATCCTGTGTTTTTATAGCAAACTTTTACTGACAGTATTGTGGTCCGAAATGGATGTGAAGCAACTACTTCTGTCCGCCATTTTGTTTCAGTGTCATTATCTACTATTTCAGAGGTAAATATTGTCTCACATCTACTATTTCTAAACCAATCAAATTGCATGTAGCCAAGCTTGTATATACATTTTATAATCATTTTAATCTTTCTGATATTCAGCAGATTCAAAATTATTTTCTCAACAGTCATTATTTTCTCTCACAACTTTGTTGTTTAAAAAAAGGCAGCAAAAGGTTTTCAAATAACTAAAGTTACAGATAGCCCTGCCTGTCAGTATTATAGGGTTTCTTACCAAGCCTGTTGACGACATATCTGCCAAGAAAACCTGTTCCACCAAACACAGTTGCTACTACCCCATTGAATGATGACCGTCCTCCTGTACCCTTTTTTGGTAAGTAACTAAGCTTTCGCTAAAAACAAAAATACATATATTAAAAAAGGTCATTAGGCTGAAAAAGAAACAACCTATACAATATTTTTTCAAACATCTTTTTTTTGAAAAATTAATAATAAAAATAACAACAATAAAATAATACAACAACAGCAAGAACAATAACAAACAATAATTACTCATAAACAACAACAAAAGTATGTAATTAAGTAAACCCTTTTGGTTGAGTGGTGTTTTCAGTTAATGGCACATGTCTCAGTTGTTTAGCATCTTAACTCTATAACTACATATTACTGTTAGTGTTAAAGCTTAGGTAGTCTACAAAACGAAGACCTGAAAAATCAAGACCTTGAAAACCAAAACCTAAAATTACCTCACTCAACCACCTTTAAAATCCATTCTGTTTATCATAATTATATGTTTCGAAATGAGATAAACAAACTAATTGTGTATTTTTTCCTTCTTTTACTTATAATACTGACCTGATAGCTGACAGCAAAACCAATGAGTTTTCTGGCTTGGTTAACTGCAAGTAATAACTCAAATAAATGTTTGGAACATATTATCACACTATTTATTAACTTACCAATTACGCTGTACTGACTGCATCGCATAATTTCTATGCAAAATCACAAATGAGCAATATTTCTGTAGATTTTACTTATTTCTGAAGATTTATTAATTATTTGGTATTATACACCAAAAAGTGAAAAAACCCTTTCCTAATTAATTTTACGATATTAAACCAGTGCTCAGTCATGGCAGATTCTCTCATCCAGTGCAAATAGGCAATGCAAATCGAAAAAGAATTTAAGAGTAACAAATCATTTTAAATACATCATTATAATAACTAACCCGAGAAAAGAAAACATCGTTCAGTAAATCCAAGTTTTGGACCAAGAAACGAGTGTTGAACTTATACAACAATATTTCGACTTTATTTCAAGTCATAGTCGTGTTGAAAATTATTTACAATCGCAGTCAGAATTTATATTTGCGTCTTAGAATAGCTCTAGGTCTCTAAAAGCTTTTAGGCCTTCGTTTATTGTTGGTTTTGAATTCTTTAAATGAAGTAAGCCTCGAGGAACTGCAACCACGACCAGTTGACACTCGAATCAATGACTTCACATTCCCGTGAACGGTATTGAAAATATGTTCTTTCAAGTTGACCTTGACCGAATGCCCAAAGAATCCGGCAATCGGGTGAGGCTCACTTCATCAAGAAACTGTGCACATCGTTTTAGTAAACCTAAATGATAATCTTACCACGAGCTTTCCTGATAAGTTGGGGAACAAACATGGCGTCAACAACTGTCTCGAACCGCCTCGGTTGAAAGACTGAGTTCTAGTCTGCATCATTCTCGTCCCCAGAGCCCATCGCTTCTCTTAGCCGGCGGGCCTTGCTGGGTCTTCGCACGAGAAATATGGCCAGCGCTGTTCCGACTTCTGTAGGCGTCATGTTTCGATCAAAAAAGTTTATAGGTTCGTTATTATACCATAAAAGAGTATCTATTTGTAGATCATATGCAGCTTTTTCCCAGCAACAGGTGAAAGAAGGCGTGCTGTCAGTGCTTGGGCAAAACTTTACACGGGATGATATGACGAACATAACTCCGAATGTTTTGGCTAAAGTGGGACGAAATCTTCACCAATGTAACAACCACCCCTTAAATATTTTATGGAAAAAGATACAAAGTTACGTGTATGCACAGTACAGAACACGTTGGGGAGGACCAATGTTTACGATGGTGGACAATTTATCACCGGTTGTCACTACTGAGCAGAACTTCGACAGCTTGTTGGTGGCTAAAGACCACGTGACTCGATCAAAAAATGACAATTATTACATTAACCAGAATTATCTCCTACGAGCTCATACCTCGGCACACCAGAGAGATTTGATAAAATCTGGACTCGATGCCTTTCTATTGACAGGGGATGTGTATAGAAGAGATGAAATTGACAAGTCTCACTACCCAATATTTCATCAGATAGAAGGAGTTCGCCTGTTCTCAGGCCATGAACTTTTCCAAGCTTTTGAGGTATAGTACTAATTATTTGTTTATTTCGCTTTCACTGTATAACAAACTGAATAACCCCAAACTTATACAGTGAGGCAGACTACAGCTAAATTTCCATACTCACCCTTACTTAATAATTATATATTAATGCATCAGAAGCTACTGATCTTCAGACCAAAATATTTGAGGTAAACCTCGCTTTATGAGCAACCAAAAATTCTCAAAATCACTGTTAGGGTTAGAAGAAATGGTGAGGGTTGGGGTAAGGATTATATCTTTTAATTCCTGAATTGAAAATGTGGAGTTCAACAACCAAAAACTGCATGAAAATGCAGAGTTTGACAACCATAAACTGCATGAAAATGTGAAGTCTGGCAGCCATTACTGTACACGTAATTAAGTATGGGTGAGTACAGAAATTTAACCCAACAACTAATGCCAGACATTCTCCCCAACCTGCCTCAACTGTAAAGACAATTCTGCAAACTTGTGTCTCAGGATATTATAGTACTGCCCAAAAGTATTGACCCATTTGCCACAGTTTTGCCATCTTGCCCATTTACTGTTTGTGCTGCAACTCTTAATGTTAAAACTACTGAAATCAAAGTTTGCTCTAGATCTGCATCGCACACATCATGCTTTCAAGCTCTCCTGTAATTGATTTCAACTTAGGACAGCAGCATGTCATAACCATGCTAAAAGTCTTTCACAAAACTGAGTTCAAACGTGCTTTGCTAGTTTACATAACAAGTGTTCACGATTGTCGACTTCAGTGAATTTCAATTTGTTTTTTGTTTTGCTTCACCCTTCATGCTTTCCAGGATGGCTTGTTGCAAGATTTGGACATTTGTTTACAGAATAACTTTGACTAGATATCCCAATCAAAACTTAAAATGGAAGAAAACAATTCTAGACTAAATAAACTCATGTTGCAGTGAAGCATGACCAAAATTAGTTCTGATTAGCTATTCAAAATGATATCAGGATTTTGACTGGTCAAAGCTATCTCTTGTGAGCACAAGCAACCACAGCAAAGTTTTTTTTTCAGTGCTTATATCTGAAACTGTAAAATTTGCCGAGTTGTTTTAAAGGGGAAGCTTAAGATTTTAAAAGTCGTCCACTAAAATGTAAAGATTTTGGTTGCTCCGTTGGGAAACTTGTGTTATGAAAAGTTGAAACATTGTTTGCCTGTTCAAAACTCTCCTTGTCATGGGCAAACAAGCAAGAATTAAATTCAAACATTGTAATAATATAAAGTTATTATTATCATTACTATTGTTTTTACAAAATATGATAGAGGCATAGGCAGTGATTGAACATTCACAGTTTATATTGTCAAAAAGTTGAACTCTTACTTGAGTTAGATCTGGTAAGTCCAAGTGTTCGTTGTGGTCACTGACATATATGTAAATGTCTCAATTTCAGCATTTGTAACAATCCTGATGGTTTTATCAAAACCATGGTTTCCACTATGGCAGAACAAATATTTTGGTGTTCATCAGTAACAGTCCTGACAATCATATGGGAACCAGGATTTTCAAAGAATATTTTGTACCCATGTGAAGGGACACTTATTCTTATAAATTTATTATAACCAGGATGCAGCAACAAAAAATAGTTTTGATTCAGTGATGAAGCTTGAACTACAAAATAGTGGTGAAAGCCAAGATAATCTTCAGCAGTGTCTCATTGTCAAGCACATAAATTTATCTCAACCAAAACGGAATGCGTTCTTCAATCGATTTTTCAAACCCAGAAGATAGAAAGGCAGCATGTGACCAAAGAACTGTTATCATTAAAGTCCACATTTTGCAATTATTCAGTCATTTAGCAAAGTACTGGGCATTTGAGTGACTTCATGTGGCCAGTGATCCACATTAGGTTTTGAGGCTGTGAAATGGGATGATGTATGTTCCATCACTGAATTTTTTAAAAAAAAATTTCATTGAATCATTTTAATCAGATTTTATTGGTAGTTTGGAGAGTTTACAAAGTTAATTACACTGGAAATAATTCTCTTTGGATAGTTTGTTCTATGTTTTCAGCACTGGTCTTGCACAAATTAGTTTTTACTGTTTTTCTTATAAAGTAAAAAAAAATATTAATTTCAGGGAAATTTGATGATTCAGTGTTGCTACCTTTACTTTGATTGTTTGTGACCCATTTGAAACTTTTCTTGGTACTAGTTGAGAACATGTTAATAAAACAGTTGAAAGAAAACCAAATTTTGCCACAACATTTCTGGAAATCACAAATTGTTATCAGTGGGTTTACTCTAAACCTAAACACAAATACTGCCCAGATGTAATGGGAAGAAACTACTGCTCGATTGGGCTTAGCCAAAGGTTAAAGTTAATCAGCCTTTCAACAACCCAACTCAGGACATCAGGACAATTCAGCAGGTTGATTTTAAGATATCTCTGAATGGTACTTATACATTTGATCCTGTATAGGAGCGTTAACTGCAGTCAAGCACATATTATTGGGCAAAGCAAGAACTTGCGACTGATTAAGGACAGTTTTATAGAACATTAAACATTGTACATGGGGCAAACCATCTAATACAGTAGGTTTCTAGCCAAATTCTAAAGAAAAGCAAGACTTTGTCTTAAAAATGAATTATGGAGATGTCAGAAATAATTAGGAACTCTATCAACCAGAATATACCAACAAAGTTGATGTTTTAATATTTTTGCACTTGTTAATCTTTAAGTACCTGCATACATTTAGTGTTCCTGAAACAATTTGGAAAACTTGCAATAAAAACCAGTTGGATACTGTAAGCCTTTTAAAATGCCTTGAAATTGCTGCATAAGCCATTTGTAGTTGAGCTTAGAGTGCTAGTGTTGCACCAGATGCCTCAATAAATATAAATCAAATCAAAGGGGAAACTTGGCCTTAGTATTATAAATTTTTATGATGAAAAGAGTAAAAAGGTGGTTGCAAATGTTTTCCTTCAGGAGCCAATGGAAGTATTTGAGGTTGATGGTAGTAGAACAAATGAGAAGCAAGCAGTTCATACATTGGAGGCTGTGAAGCTGGTTGAATATGACTTGAAAAAAATGCTTACAGACATTGTTGAACACTTGTGTGGAGAAGGGGTGGAGATGAAGTGGGTAGATGCCTACTTCCCCTTTACTCACCCTTCATGGGAACTGGAGGTCAAGTTTGGTGAAGAGTTCATGGAGTTGCTGGGATGTGGTATCATTGAGCAGGATGTTCTTGTAAAAGGTGAAAAACACTTAAGTTGTTAAATTTAAAGTTTGCATGCAGTTTTGAATAGAAAAATCTAAAGTTACTAAAGATTTGAACCTGTTAAATTGTTGCCATGTCTGATATGTTTTGGGATGGCTATAAAGAGATACAGAGAAGCTACTGCAAAAGCCCAAAAATTTTCTTTTACTCTTGTTCAGCTTCATCTTGTCTGTAATCATCATGCATGAATGGAGTTTATGCAAGGTTGGCCACAAATGCTTCTGTCATATCATTTGTATTTATAAACAGCTGGTACATTTTTTGTTGTGTCCTGGTAGCAACAACAGAAGCTGTACTGTCAACATGTATTTAGATTTTTTTTAATAGTAAAAAGATAATGAGAATTAAGCACACTTGCTCCCAGGATAAAACTACACAAGGACTGGCCAAGTCAAATTCTTTTTATATTTCATGGTGGTCTGACTGAAGCAAGTAGTGGGAAAAAAGAAAAAAAAACTTGAAAATAAAAGCATTTACTAACGAAAATACTAGTAATCTTGTGAAAGAATTATTTGTGTTGTCACAAGCTTCTTTTTCTCAGCAGGAAAAGACTTTGATCCCCTAATGGGAATCTAACCCAGTTAGAAGTTTTTCTCTTGACAAAAAGAAGCTTGTGATAACCAGAATAAATATCCTCTCGCATGTTTCTCCAAGCTAAAAAACTTTCGCATCAGAAGTAATCTTTATCATTCTAAGAGAAACAAGGATTTTTGGTAATTCAAGAAAAGAGCTGGTATTGTCAATATGTTTTATTGTTATTAAAATTACCCAGGTGATTTAAAACTCTTATTCTACTTAAATTGAGGTGGATAGTAGCAGAATATCTACCGAGTGCACCAAAAATGAAAAAGAATATTAAGTGTTTTAGTATATACCAGTGAGGCAATTTAACTGATCTATGGAAATTTCCTTTCAAGAAAATGAAAGATTTTTTTAAAAAAACTTTTATTGCTAACTTGAATCACTGAGTGTGGCAAGATTCATGTGTGAGTCAACTACAAAATGTTGTAAATGTGTAAAAAGAAGAAATTCTTAGACAGTTTTAAATACCCTGTGTTTTTATAGCAAACTTTTTCAGTATCAAGATTTGAAACAAATGCAAAACGACTGCTTTGGTCTGTCATTTTGTTTGGTGTCATTGTACTACTTTGGAGGTTAGTATTGTTTTACATCTACTATTTCTAAACTAATCACATCGCACATAGCCAAGCTGGTATTTACTTATAGAGTTTCTATTGCTCACATTGCTGGAGGCTGAGGTACTATGCCAGCTATAATCATGTCTGATTGAAAAACTTTCAAAAAGGCCACTTTGCATTTTGTGGATAAGCACTAAGGTTGTAAAACACTTTTCAAGGGTAATGCAATACCATTCCAAGGACAATAATTGTGCTTATTAGTAGAGGATAAAACTATGGTGAAAAACGTTTCAGATGTCGATACATATGACTGCCAGTGAGCAAATAACAACAAATGAAGTTTTTTGCACAAATCTTTGGCAGTGGCTGTTTTTCCTTGCTGAAAATCACCTGTAAGTAATTTTACTAAAACAATTAGTGTTCACCTCAGGCTCAGTGAGTATATCTGACTGGGCGATTGATAATCCCCCAGAAACTCAGTAGATATTCACTTCACCTTTGGCAAATAATTGTTAAAATATTAATGTTTTTCATTAAGCTTAACATATTTGCAAAGACTTGGAGCCCAGATGGATTAAACAACAACAATCCATACCATTGGTTCCTGGAAATTAATGCTAAATTTTCTCTAGAACTCATTCTTTCTTGCATAGGAGGTAATACAATAAGGGGGTTTTTTTGTAGAAAATGTATTGTAGTTGTGAATTTTGTTGCTTTGTGCAAAAAATGTGCTTAAGGTTGTAGTTACAGTAATTACAAGTTAATATGAAATTCAACATGAAAATTACTTGCCATTAATTTTGAAAAATCTTTATTTTTGAAAATTTAAAGAACCTTCAATTAAGGGCTGGAATGTACAGTTGGTATCAAGTTATCTTGGACAGGGCCTTGCTCTCTTAAATGAGGTGTTGTTTTGTAGTTTGGTTTTTGGTAAGATATCTTCGTTGTAGCTTTGACAAAGGAGCTCCACCAACATATAACAGGTTGCATCTTGTTTGCCTCTCTTAAGAGTACTGATATCCTTCAGTGGTTTATGTGTGAACACAGCATGTGTAGATTTGAGTGAGGCCTTACAACTAAACTAAACTAACTTTATTTATCGTTTTTACGCTGGGAGTGGTTGCCCATTCTCCCAAGCCAGTGGCTTTTGTTTAATCGCTTAATGGCACAGATCTCGACGTGAAAGTCGATTTTGTGGAGGGAGGAAAACCATAGAACCCAGAGAAAAACCCTCGGAGTTGGAAGAAGATTGACAAATCTTAGCCCACATGCAAACCCAGGATTCAATCCCAGGTCCACAGAGGTGGGAGGTACGAGTGCTAACCACTCGGCAATCCTGGCTCCCCAAAGAATCAACAAAGAACCCCATAAATCCACACAAAGGAAAGAGAAAAAAGCTCTGATCTTGGTGGGTTACAAATCCTTGACCTATGAAACATGTATACGCCACTCTAACTGAGTTACGGGGCCAGCTGGGAGTTTGGTCGTGGGATTTAAGGACAGTACAGCTCAACCTGAGCCTAGAAATAACCATACAGTACTGATCTCCTTCAGTGGTATATGTGTAAACACAGCATATATAGATTTAAGTGAGGCCTTACTGCTGGAACGGGGTATAATCTAAATTTTGCTGATCTACAGCATTAACAAAGAACCCCATAAACCCACATATTGGAAAGAGAATAAATCTCTGACCTAAGTGGGATACGAACCCACGATCTATGAAACAAATCTACTTCGCTCAAACCATGTACTATGGGACCAGCTGGGAGTTTGGTCGAGGGATTTAAGCACAGTACAGCTTGGCCCGAGCCTAGAAATAACCATAGAGTAGTGATGTTGTTCCACTGGAATGGATTTATGGGGTTCTTTGCATTGTTGATGCTGTAGATTAGTGGTAAGACCACACTCGAATCTATATATGCTGTGTTGCCCCTCTCAGTAAGATACTTCATGTAACTTACAAAGTAAGGAGCTCCAGTCATGAGTTAATCACTGCTGGGAACATATAGTCCAGTCAAATTGTGGTTTGTGATCAAACAAATTGCAACAAAATTGTTTTCATTGCCAATATGTCAGGGAAAAGTGTCTTAAACAACATACTAAAAATCCAAAAAAATCCCTTTGGTGGAACATCCCCAAAATCGGCGTGGAAGTTTACCGAAATTTCAAGCACCAGGATCCCTAATCATGAAAATAACAGCAAAACTACTTGTTTTCCAATAATTACACCGTCTTGTAGAATGAAAATTTTTCTGTATTGTTTAATCAAAATATCTAAATGGTTTAATTTCCTTCCTTTTGCAAACATTTATCTACAATAACTAAGTCAGTTTTACAGTCAGTCATCTTGAACATCTGGTATCGCACAGTTAAAACAACTTTGCCCTTTGCAAACCCTACAGGCAGGTGAACAGTCTAAACCATGTTTTTTGCACGTGCATCGTGATGTTTTGCAATCGGATTTACAGTTGCATCAAATCATATCTAAGAGGAAACTTGAAGTATTATATGATGAATAAATTACCGTCGCCGTGAGATGATGGGAAAAGCTGACGTTTCGAGCGTTAGACGAAGGGCTAATGCTCGAAACATCAGCTTTTCCCACCATCTCACGGTGACGATCATTTATTAATCATATAATACTTCAAGTTTATACTACCCGCCGACGCATTCAATAGTTTTTTTAAAAACTATATACCAAAAGTCATATCTAAGAGGGTCTTTTGTGCTGGAGGCAAGTCTGTTCCAGATGGAAGGAACTTCCCATTGGCAAATTTCCACCCCCAGTCCACTGGCTGTAGTTGCTGGTTGCCCATCCACTCCTGAACTTGGTAATACACTCTTTTACTATGATACACTGCAGCTGATGATGTTGGCGGTAGGTTTTGAGGCTGTAAAACTTTTTTGAACCAGTTGACCTCATGTTGTCTAGTTTGTCATCTGATCTTACACCATAGAGACAAATAAGCACTTTTTCTCCCGCAATAACTACATCATCTTGAGTCAAATTGAGCCTTATGAAGATTCATCTTGTTGGTGGAACAAAATGTTTGTTTCAAACTCTTTTTTCCGTTTCAACTGCTTTGCCTATACCATGAACACGTGAGGTTGTGTCGCACCCAAGCACTGCATGAAGAAACAAAATATTTGCACACATATTTGTTCGAAACGATCGTTTTGTTAGTTTGATGTTCCAAATCTTCCTTTCTTTTTTGGTTCCGACATAAAGTACAAATCATGTGTATCAAGACTAGCATAGTAGCAGAGTAAGACGAGAAGATCTGTTTCTTCACCGACCAGTGCTATTGTTTTTGTTCTTGAAGAAGCAACAGCAGTCTTCGTGATAAGTAGTTTGGCATCAGCTTTGGCATTTAAGACGGTACATTCAACTAACTGGAGCCTGTTTCCGAGTAGGTTGGTAAACTTTTACTTGTTTGCTTTGTTGTTCAAAAAGTCTTGTTATTTTGATGTTATAATCTATCCTTCTCTGATGTGGGCTGTCTTTTGTCAAGGTACCATTATCATAGCCATCAAACACAATTGTTACAGTAGCTTTGCCATACTTGCAAACCACGAATTGGATGGAATGATCTAAGACGGAGCCACACGTGCTACCACAGGACCATGGTATATGATGCAGTAATGATTCTCCGTAAAGAACATATTGCACATCTTACGACGTCGAGTGCTTTGGTCCTTTTTTGTTGCTTGCCAGACTGCGTTTGCCAATACTGGTTTGTTTGCCTATTGTGGGAGTAACTTCAACTCAAACAGTGCAGGAGGGAAGGCACACATTTCGTACTTGAAGAGCTCCTGGGGAATGTCAAACCTTCCACAAGTAGCTACAATGCTGAGCCTTTGAAATAACAGCTGTGGATCTACTTGCAATTTGCCATCAGAAAAAGGCACAATTGTCCTTGATGCAAGGGTTACAACCTCATTTTTCTTGCTGAAGGAAAATTCGTGCACATTCTTATTAGCCATGGATGTAAGAACTTTGCAGCCTAGATGCTCAGCATTATCCGCATTTATTTAATTTACCCTCAGCGACAACTCCAGTTGCAATAATGCGCAGTGACGACTCGGAGTTGAAAGGACTTATTTTGTTAAGGTACGCTGTGATTTCATTGACGTCCTTGTAATCACGTTGTTGTCTTGCATTGGAGGAATCTTTGTGCTGATCATTGTACTGTTCACTTGTGAGTCGAAGACTGTATTGCAATGTTGTATTCTGCACATGCTGGCATGGACAACAACCACACTAGTCGCTGTATCTCTGTCATCCCTCTACCCCTTGTCAGTCCTCCAGTGGTTTTGATGCTGCGCATGGGCACCTGTTCTATGACTAAATCTGTTGAAAGCCCGGCCCAGTACCGATTGTTTCTGCGCACAATATCTGTAGATAGATATATGCACTCTTAGAGTATAGGTTGTGTCCTGCTGCAGCAAAGTACAGGAGCATGTCATGGACAGCTTTAACAAATGCGCTGAGAACATCTGTCATCCTAATGTACTATATCCAGAGAACAGCTGTGCGCTGATTTTGCATCTCCTTCTTTTGTTCTCTATATTTTCGGAAAGTTTACCAAAAATTTCAGCAGAGCATACTTCTTGAATGGTTGTTTTGTCTTTCGGCAGTTGTAATTGCAGCATGTTTGCTTTTTACAGCTTCTTCTTCAGGCTGAAAGTTCTCTGTTACAGTTTCGCTGGCAACTTCTTGTAGCTCCGATGTTTCTTCTTGACAACTTGGTGGTAGAGATGAGGAAGACTCCTCAATTGGAGGACGAAGGGTGAATACTTCATGCATTGATGTACAATTCTAGGCCAAATCAACCAAAAAGTGACCTCTCATAGCCCTTGCTATGGTCTTACCACTAAGCATATGCACTACAGCATTTTCAGCATATACAAGTTCAAGTACATCTTCTAAAACAGAGCCCGCCATAATATGTCCGATGCAGCCTAGGAAGTTTTGTATCTGTAGACCACCTAACCTGAGAACAATTGATTTCAGATCGCTATCTTCTGGTTCTTTTGAGACAATCAGCAGTGCCTTCCACCAGAGGGGTTGACCAAAAGTAACGATTTGGGTTAGTCCATAGTGTTTAATTTGCTTGCTCAACGATGAATGAAAGACACAAGTCTTTGTATGTCATATCGCTTGGGTCAATGTCAATCATAGGCAAAAACATGACAGAAGACTGACCAGGATTACTTCCCTTGCATATCATCTGTAACGTACCTGACCATGCTGGCCGAGGATGGTGTAGCGTAACCTTAAAAAGAAGATCCAAATTAGAAGTTGAGTCAACAACGTTCGTATTTTTAAGTTTTTTTTTGTAGATTAATGGTGCATTTTCTGCTTTTGGCCACCTATAATGGTGTATGACTACCTTTCCCACAGTAGCTATATATCCAGCTGTGACAAAAGTTTTCGATATCCTTCTGCTGAATTTTGTACCTGGGGTTATAGTTGTAATCATACCCATACCATGAAATGTTCTAGTATTATGGTCAACATTTTGAGCTGCATACTGTAATTTCTCTGTACTTACCCTGGGATGTCACTGCCTTTGGCTACTGCTGCATTCCTTTCAAAATTCTGAAGAGTAGAATAAGGGGAGCAGAAACCCCTTGAACGCAGTGTATCAATAAAGAACCTTAAATCAAGTGGTGACTGGGCCGTAAGTCCAAGTTGCAAAGGAGCCATAATTATCCTTGGTCTTGTTGCCTGAATTATTGCTTGTGCAGTTGATGCAGCCATGAGATCAATATCGTTGCCGGAAAAAATAGATCTTAGCAACAGCAAAAGAAGCTCTGGAACGAATCGTAAATTGTTCTGGACACACGAAATGTCCTCAGGGCTTGGATAATTAATTGAGGTACCGTCTAAGATTTGGCTTACAGTAAAACCTGTTAAGAACAGATGCCACGGTTCTCTGAAAAGTTACTACATTTGCTTTTTTCTTAATTAATGTTATGACAATTTGTTCACCAAAATAGTCTTTAAGTTTTGATTTCATATATACTGCGCTATATGCCTCTTCCTCTGATCTCTCGAGATATTCCTTCATTTTGTTGCAAAAATCATTAAAGCCATCTATTCACCAGCATTATCTCCATATATTTCACAACTTTAAGAAATGGGTCACTTTTCAAAGCATTGGAGGGTCGTCCGGCCTGCCTTGGTCATTTTGCTGGATTTTCAGGTCTCGTAGCACAATTACTGCGTTGTCGTGGAACTTGTTTCCCAGCGCAAAAATTCATACTACATCGCTGGTGATAGACTGCATCAAAAGCATGCAAATCCTTTGCATAGTCTAATCTGCCTAGAACTATTGTTGCCCATTCATCAATTCTCTCCTTGCAAATTTTTCTGACTTGTAGATTGTTGGAGAACTTCTGTTCTGACGGGAATTACCTCAAACCCCTTTTTGCGTCCATCATATTTTGCTGGTTCCCCGCAGAAGAAACAGTGTTCATTCCAGGAAAGTTCGCCTTGTGTTGAGCATCTTGTAAAAGATGGGGTATATGGTTAATCCGAAACTGGATCATCCAACCTCCGAGCATCTCGGCAAAAATCCCGACGGCATTTAACATGAATCTTTTGGCCAATCTCAAACGTAAACTCTGCGCCAAGTATCCTGTTGAGGATTTCAGCCCCCTTTTTGGGCAAGTTAACTTTTCATTACGTAGCTTGTCATGGTAGATGGAATACTTGCACGTTTGTGATGACAGCCATTCAATACACTCTTGTAACACCTTAACTTGCAAAATAAAAGTAAAATATTAAATTTCTAGAGTCGTTTTGTCTTTGTAGAAGACAATAGTGGTGGGGTATTCATGGATGGGGAATCTATTTTAAACACTGCGCTGTGTGAAATGGTTGAAAAAATCATTACTGAAACCCCAAACCACTTTATAACGATTTGACCAAAATAAAGAAAATTGCTGTTTTCTTGGGGTCTTTCGAGTGGACAAACTGTGGGGAGCGAATTGGTAAAGAAAAAGTTAGGAATTACATAGCAGCAAGCACAGTTAATAAATATTCATCGTTATACAACATTTCATTCGAAAACAGTTGTCTACGAGAATTGTGAAGTGTTGCTTATTGATCAATGATATTATTACTTATAAATATGGTAAAGTAAGTGATGTACTAACTTATTGTTTATGCGTAGATTTATGTTTCTATGGTAATTTTAATCCTTACTTTACATGCTGGTCTTTGCCACGTGGAGTGACAACACCATGGTTCACATAATCTTGAAAAGGTCTTGAATTTTTGTAACCGTTTTGAAAAGCCTTGAATTTCGTTAGGTCCTTGAAAAGTATTTGATTTCTTTATCAGGTCTTGAATAGTCCTTTAAATTTAGTAATTTGTTTGTGTCGTATCACATTTTTAAAAAATTAAACAATTTTGCTAAGAAAATTTGACCATTGCCTGCTAATATCTAATATTTTCCTATTATAGCGAAAACAATACATGCAGGAAGATTCATGGTCGGTTTAATAAGCGTGTTCATGAAGCGAAATTTCATCTTGCCTCAATATTTGTGCGTGTTTCACCAGGTTTCCAACGTGGGGGTGTCCGTCACACGCATTTGTTTTCAGGGGCTACGTGATCAATGGCATGTAGCGCTTTGGGCAAAGTTTTTTTTTTCTTTCCCTTCATTTGCAATTTATATGAGCGATGGGCAAATGTTTGTTCAATTGTTAGTGGTTAAGTGATGCAAAGTTTAGCTGGTAAAAAGAATTTAAAGGAGATAAACACGAGGCCATGTGTTGTGTTTGTAACAAAGCGATCGACATTGAACGCAGGGGAGAAAGCACCTTGAGGTCTTATATGAAAGGCCAGAAACACAAAAGGAATGCTGGTGCAACTTCAAGTTCCACTCAGTCTGTGCTGGTGGCTACATCTTCACGTAACAGAGCCAGTTCAAGTTGTGATCAAAGCTCGGAATCTGGCCCCAGTCGTGCAGAAGTGAACAACAATGATTTTTTTGGTCTCCCGCCACTGCCAGCAGCAGATGGTAAATCTACAGTCAAGCTTACTGATGGATACCAAGGATGCGGTATATTGGCGAGCTTTGTTGGAAAAAAACGACGTGCTCTATGCTGAAATTCTGTGGACACTGCAAGCAATATCTGCTCACTATTCGTAACATTTCCGTTGAACAAAAATTATTATATTTCTTTATTTCGAATTATTTTTTTCTTCCATTTTACATAATGTCGTTTCAGAGACAAACATCATTAATGATATTCATGGATGTACCATTTAAAATCATAAATCGGTTGTGACTGAATTGATGGTTCTTAGTTTTAAAAGATGGACCAAGATTTCAATTTAGTGAATGACACTGAGTCCTTAAAAATTATTTTTCATCCTCGAAAAGTCCTTGAATTTTTCTTGTCAAAAATTGTACAAACCATGAACACTCTGTACTAAAAATTTTGATTCACAATTAGGTTTATTTTCTTGATGTAATCATTCCGGTTAAAGACCTTACTTTTCTTTGTCGATTTCACCAGATATAAGAAGTACGAGAACAACCATATCATCAATAAATTCGTGTAGTAATTTTGTTAATGCAGCTATACTCACAATTTTAACCACGACTGCATAAATCGTGGCTGGGAAATATTCTAGAAATGAAATGTACAATCGTTTGCAGTAGTTTTGTGTAAAGTACAATAAGTATTGAATAAAATACCGAAGCTTTTTTTTCTATTACAAAAATGCATCTAAGTATTGACAAACGTGTTTTTACTTTAGGAATTTAAACGGAATAATAAAACAATTAAAAGTATTACGCAATTTACGAGTGCTTCACGTTGTAACGAACGATTCCTGTGTCGTATGCTCGAAATTGAAGTTCACAACATGCTTGCTTTACTTTCAATTTCAGAGATGTTCCACCGAAGGGATTTTTTGGGATTTTAGTGCGTTACTGTATTTCTGACACACGTCCTGACATTTTGGCATTTAAAAAAAATTTGTTGCAATTTGTTTGATTTTGGGCCTCAAAATTTCGTAAAATGACTGGACTACTAGTTTGTCTCTCAAAATAAAATTTTTCATTATTTACAGTAGGTTACAAAATAAGGAGTTAGTAGTTATACGTCACCACGGCTGGATTCTAGTTTGCTGCCCAAAGTAAAACAACTACAGGTAGCTTCAACAAATTTTGGAGCTCCGGTCATGTTAATAATGGTGGTTCCTTTCATACTACAGTAGTTACTGTTTTTACTTGTGGCTAATCATTTTGACTAAATTTTTAATTTTGAATTAATAGGAGGTGCGGTAAAGAAAATAGGTTGGGCTTTTGGCATTGGACTGGAACGGCTAGCAATGAAGCTATTTAACATCCCAGATATCCGGCTGTTCTGGAGCCAAGACCCTCGGTTCTTAGATCAGTTTACCAATGGAAACATAGTGCAGTTCAAACCGTTTAGCAAGTACCCTTCAACTTACAGGGACATGTCCTTTTGGATTACGAATGACTTTACAGCCAATGACCTGTACGAGGTTGTGAGGAGTGTTGCTGGAGATATTGTTGAAAAGGTTTGCATTTTTTCTTTTCGATTATCTTTCATTGTATTACTTTTTTGTTTGACTGGTATGCTCTCTCTTTCTCCTTTGTGAGACTTAAAAGAACCTACAATCAAAATGCCTCAAAAGTACAGTATGTAAAAGGCCAGACACAAGGTGCCATTGAGGGGCTAAGGTTCAACAATATGTCACCATGCAGTTGGTGGGGCGGTGATGACTTACTACTCAAACAGAGTCGAGAATCTTAGATTGTCACTGATTTTCAGTGATTTAAAGGACCAAGGGTATTCCGAAAACTTGAAATGCACTTACTGAGCACACCACTGGAACACTGATCAAAACTTATACCTAGTACGCTTTTATCTATCCTCGTCCACATGCAGAAATTGATTGACGATGTAATCATTGAATAGATAGAGTTGGCAAATCAGAGGAAATCAATAGTTTAAAACAGAGGAACTACGGCTTAACATTCATTACAGGTCTCCCCTGAAATATTATACATTTCACTAATTATAACTTAACTGCTAATTTAACTGTAACTAACAGATTTAAGTGTTCATAATGTCGTTGATCATGAGACACAACTCACAGTTCCTTTGAGCTGTAGGCTCTTCGGCCCGGACTTCCCAAGTCCATTACTCATACAGTATGCTGGTGCCAGAAATACCAGCCAGTTTCCAAACAGGTTTCTCCAAGCAGTGCATTGGACCAATTCTCCTGCCTTTACTATCTGTAAGGGCCACCTGGATCTTGCACACTTGTCCATCTCTGTAAGGTGCATTCTCATCCTTCACCAAGACGATATTGTTGACTGTGAGGTTGTTACTATGCCTGGAGCTCTTGTAAACTAAGGAGGAACTGGTTCTGCTAGCGTCATCAGAACTCGTTAGCCAACAAACTCCAGCATTTGCGCCCATATGTATTGGCTGGCCTAAAGCTCCTTTGACTTCATAGTTAGTAGGTGATTTGGTGTGATCGGCTCTGGCGAGTCTGGCACAACCAGGTATTTGATGATTAGAAAATGGCTTTTAACTGTTGACTGAAGTTCACATATCAGTGTCCTCAAGGACTTATCATTGAACTGACCTCTCTTACTGAATACACGGTCCATATCTGTCCCTCCCTAACTCCTCGAGTGCGACTTTCCCCTTGGTACGTTCATTTAAGAATTAATCCAATCACGGTGTGACTTTTGGGGTTGTGCGTTGGCGTGTTTTTTATCCACCTTTGCAAGCGCTTATTTTAGCTCTCTCTGTGTTCCTACATTTCCCAGTGGATATGGCCATTAAGTCCTCTTGTGGTAAAGACAAATTCAGAAGTTTTAATGTTCGGAAGTTATTACTGGGCTACCTGTGGTAAGCCCAGTCTTTTAAAATCTCCAACTTTTTTTCCTTGGTCGTGCTCGTGTTCGTGCTCGTGCTCGTCGTCGACCAAACAAATTTTGATCTCAATATTTATTCCTTGCGGTCCCAGCTCAAGCACATTTTTGGTCTCTGGACTCACAATATTCAATTCTTGCTCGATCGTGGTGAGGGAAAAAGACAGAAATTTTAAATTGTTTGGAAAACTAATTCTTACCCTCAAATCATTTACAAACGCACACTGTGTTTAGCGGTTGACGACACTAAAAGATGTTCATGAGCGTACATGAACGGCTTGTTTCGCAGACTCAAAGAAAATATCGAAGCAAACAAATGAGATACTAAATGAGAAACTCGCAAAGCAACTAAATGAACTTGCTTAGATATAATGGGAATCCCAAATCACCGAGTTTAGAATCGAGTTCAGGTTACAAGTTATCAAACCAACTCGCGATCGCCATTTTGGATTTTGCGGAAGAAAGATTCCTGCGGCCGAATGAGCAAGTATTTTTTATACATTTATATGGTTGTTTTAATTAAAATTGCTTTTCTTTGATTTTGTTTAAATCAATAATCGAGTTGTAGTTGTTGAAATATCAGTTTAGTTGCTGAGAAAACCTTGTGTGTCACCCGCAGAGATTTACTACACCAATCAGTATCAGTGAAAACAAAATACAATAAGAGATTACGTCGTTACTTGATTCGGGAAGTTACTACCCTATAATCAATGATTTTGAAATATATTGAAGTTGAGAATATTCTATCTCACTCATCTTCCATTTGGGACGAGAGTATGAATATCGCCAGCAACTAGTCTGAACTAGTACATTTATATTTTAATATGCGAGATTGTTCATATCGTGTTTATCTGCTTATAACATTTCTTATTTCTGCTAAGTTGAGAAAAAAAAACATAAATTGTTTCAAGGGAAAACGAAAAATAAAAAAGGAAAACGAACTCGACTCGGACTCGAACCGGGGACCTTTTGCTTTTAAGCAAATGCCCTAACCACTAAGCTACGATCTTGCTGCCCCGCTCGACATGAAAAAAAAATCAAGTAGCCGCTTTCGCCCAAGTAAAATGTTTCTGAGACCTCGTTTTAAATTACATTGCATTCACTTAAGGTTAAAAAAATATAAAAGATAACTTTCTTTGTTTTATAAGATTTTCTTTAGCTGCAAAGAAAACAATCAGTATACCTAGCGAGGTCAGAACGACAGCAGAAAGCTTGCACTTTGAAAAAGTGTTTGCCTGTCTTACCAGCTGACAGTGAAGCGGCATCTGATAAATCAATGGAATACTTTAGAGACAGCAGTGATGTGCTATGTAAACAATCACGTTGATGTATCCGACAAGCAGGTAGCCCAGTGAACACCTTTACGGCGTCTAGTTTATTTAATTTTCGGAGTATCTTCGTACTTAAAGAAAGACACCATATCAGTTCAATTCATTTCTGTGTTCTTTGATGGTAAATGGCCAAAAGTAGTCAACCCCGTACTATGTAAATGGTGGTTGGCGCTCGAGGCGCTCTTCTGCAAACATTTTATGGTCGACCATTGGGGCACGACACTTGATTAGGATCTGGTCATGGTGTTTACAGCAAATACACATCCGACAATCCAATAGCGGTTAGATTGCACTTCATTCAGGGTTGTTTCTTTTCCATGGTGGCTAACACACGTACGAAAACGCCTAATGATGAGTTATGACTCAGGATCATTGGATGTTTAATGGTTGGAGGCAGATCTGGTTCTGAAATACTTTACAAGTTCTTTCTTATCTTTGCTTGTTTTGATTCAGGGTGTAGATTTCCTCTTGGAATGCTTTTGCTTGAGATGACCGAATGATGATGGCTCCAGCCATTTTTTGTTAATTGTTTTAGTTTCAACAAAGATTGTATAAATAGGACCACAAGGCAGAATAACCAATTACGACTGCCAAAACTCAAGTTAGAAACAACAATGCTTCTTACTAACCATGGCGGCGTGCTTTATAATCAACACTTGTAGGTCAAACATATTTTTATTGCATCTTGTAAATATTTCCTGATCTTATCTTTTGTAATATTTTTATATTTCTTATTTCGTAGGATTGTTATAGCATTTTCATACTAGTTTTTTTTAATATTTAGGGCTTCCGTTGATAACAGTGATTTATTTGTATAACTACTAAAAGTAATTACCCTGGGTAAAAGCATCTATCTATCTATCTAGATTTAGCTTGTTGTTCACCCTAAAAGACTCGAGCTTTTCATATCAATTATTTTTGTAGCCACAAAGGTGGTATCGCTCAACTCGCTCAAGTACGTAGGTTTTACTTCAATGCTTGGTCTTGTCTTGGAGCTAAGGGTGACTGGAACGATTCAACATGTGACAGTGCCGCTGACCATGTCTTTGGTGGCGCTTGTAGCATTCGGCTGGGCGCAATCTATGGCGAATGAATCCTTTTTGGAGGGCGTGACTGAGAAAGGGTGCTAGAACCAGGCAGTACCTCGCGTGATTTCGGCTTCGCTGTAGTTGCGCCACGCAGAAGAGTATGGTGGCGTTTGTTGCATTGGCTACAAGTCGACTTGGACCTGCATTCTGACGACATCTGATTCGCCATTTTTTCGCGTGTCGCCATTGTGGTTGGTCTCTGAGGAATTTTGAGTTTTTGTTTTGCTTGCTTTGCGTTTAATCTTTGTCTAGAACTTATCTGACTGCGTTTTCTACGGCTTTTGCGAGCGCATACCATGTTTCTAGTTGAACTGTTTTAGTTCATTTTCCTTTTTTATGTTGACTTTGGCAGCCATTACCGCGGCGTCTGGTCGACTTGCAAAACTGAGCTCTATTGGAGTTAAGTATCTACTTTTTAGATTTCGCTTTCGATTTGTTGCTCGATGACGCGCGAGATACTGAGTTCTCACAAAATTTCGTTCTTTGTTCGGTAAATAAATTCCCTTACGTCGTACCACTGACAATTGACATTCCCGTTCCCCCTCTCCGAATGAGTTTTATGTGTGCTTAGTTTAATCGGGAGGTGGGTTCTTAAATGCATGCGTTAAAGAATCTAATTTATCTCGCTTGTCTTCTAATGTCTCTGGTTCCGTTTGCGAATCTTTGCGTAATCTCTAACTCTGATTCCAGTTTTCTTTTAAGATTTTGAAAAGCTATTGCTTTGGTTTTTTTTGTGCTATTCACTCTTTTTTTCTGTAAATTTCTGTTTTCTTCGTGGGGCTTTAAAAGTCGAAATCCGATCGTGTGATGAGCGCAGCATTTTTTTGGCAATATTATCATGAAATAATTAAATCCTCAGATGCTCATTGTTTTTAATCACGCCCTTTCAGGTCACGTTGTTTTTAAAAGTTCAATTATTTTATACCAAAGTTTGGTTAAGAGGAATGGTGTTTTACTGTTTATTTGTTTGTGATTCTGCAGGTAGAGCAGATTGATCAATTTGTTCATCACCAGACAAAGAGGGAGAGCCAGTGCTTCAGAATAACTTACAGGGCGATGGACAAGACTTTTACTGATGAAGAAATTAACAGGGTGCAGGCTAATGTTAGAAAAGAAATTCACGACAAACTTCACGTCGAACTTAGATAACTTACCATTTGTCAAGAATTTTGATTTATTCCCTAAGTAGATATATAGCACGTAGCTTTTTGTTTAGCAATAAAAAAATTGTTATGTTTGCTTGTCACTGTCCCTGTTATTCTTGGATTTCGCACCTAATATTAACGAAAACATGTTGGGTTCACTGATATCAGTTGGCCGCACTGTTTGTCGATCAGTGTTAATGAAAACAGCAGTCTTTAGTTTCAAGCTCAAAATGATGTTAATGTAAAGAATTTAAACATGTTAAGTTATCTTTTTTGAAACTTCTAACTTTGAAGATTTAATCATTACTTTAATTACGAAAATGTTCGGACAATTAAATTAGGACTAAAAACTTTCGGACATTTTTAGACGTAGATTTACTGGTTTACAAAATAATGATAACAAATATAAACGCACTATTACTTCATTCTGTCTTTTTTTTGTAGTAAAACAAAACTGCTCCCCACGTATTGCTTGATGAGCAGCTTTTCGTGACTTTGGACAACAACCCTGCGATCCTTGTTTGCAATGCTTTTCGCCGACCTCTGCCTCTGGATGATCGGTGATCGCGACGAGACAAATGGAGTTCAAAGAATGATAGCCGTTAAGCCAGTCAGAGCGAGAGCTTATCAACCCGGCGGGCCTGACACAATTCAGAAAACGGAAATAATTTTCAATTAGCTTGCTGATAAGCGCTCTTCTGATCGGCTGGTGTTTAACGGCTATCATTCTTTGAATTCCATTCGTTTCGTCGAGCACCGACCACTTGAAGGTCGACGAAAAGCCTTGTTTATGACCGATTTCTTCCGTGGATATTTGAGGTACGGCTCTAAAATTATGGCAGTTATTAATGTGCTATGTGCCTGCTTGAGCTGTGTTCGAGGTTTGCCCGTTGTTAAAGCGAATCCCTGTAAAGGTGATTTGAGGATGAAAGGTCGTTCGCGCTGTCAAGTTGCTTACTCCCCCCCCTCTCTCTCTCTCTCTCTCCCTCCCTCCCTCTTTTCTTTCCCTACAAACCCCCATTAAGGTTGACAACTCTACATTAAAGAATTATTTTTTATTCGCCAGTGTATTTTAGTTAACAGAAATCAATGTATACAGTATACAACGAGCCACTTCTGGGTGGTAAACCTGTGCAAGACATTAAGAATAATTACTCAAGGAGTTAGATGATAAGGACTGTGCCAGAATTGGACTGTGTTAGAGTTTTTACTATCGACTTTTTAAAAGCATTTGATGTTAAACATTCTTTACTTGGAAGAAAACTCAAGTCTTTGAATATAGACCCCTATATTATCAACTGGTATAAAGACCGATTTTTGAGAGGAAATACTTATCTGTGAAGGGAGGTGAATATGGGCACCATCCAGGGGTAGTGTTAGCGGTCCACCAACGAAATTAAACGAAAATTTTGTAACAGTACTTTACATGGTCTTCAACCTATAAAATGCCATGTAACATAACAAAGTGCCACGAGCTTGACCCCCGAAAGAAAAACAAGGCAGTTACAGTGGTTCCGGTCAATGGTCTAAGTATAGGTAATCGGATGGGGCCGAGTAGAGTTAACCCTGTCTAGCCCGGGCTTTTGGAGGTGTCACAGCCGAAGGGGGGGGGGGGGGAACCCTTCTTAACTTTCTTACTGTTCATCCTAGAGTGATAATTTTTTGCACAAAATGTGGAGTTAGGTGAGATAAATTACTAATGACGTCATAGTGACATCATCGAAGATTTTTAGACTCATATTTTTTGTTATATTTAGTACAGAAGGCAGATGTTTATTAAACGACATGAAAGAATGTGTTTTGCTAACTTAATTGCAACATCCTTTCAATTAGGAAATGCTATATATAACCAAAAAATTACTTTGTGACGTATTGATGATGTCATACAGAACGTGTTTCTTTTATATTTTCGTAGATAACTACAACAGTGAATAAAGCTGCCCTAAATTGATCTGAATTTAATATCTGAATAAATAAATATCAGCACTAGCAAATTATTTCCAAACGAAACTTCTAGCTTTACACGCGGGTTGAAAAGAATAGAAAAGAAATAAAATATAAATTATTAAAAAAAAATACCCATAAGGGAAAAAGTCAAAACAATGGTTGAAGTATTGTATGATAAATACAATGATGGGAAAAGCTGATGTTCGAGCGTTAGCCCTTCGTCTGAGCATCTAAAAAATCTTAGAAAATCAAGGCCCTATATAGGTAGTGAATGAATAC